>OLKM01001587.1:12500-97500 GCA_900291075.1 Melanogrammus aeglefinus
TGTGATGCTATTTATTTGAATTTAACTACACTTGTTGATTTCCAATTGTACTAATTAACTGCCTGTTTACAATTCCCAAACCTGTGGTGTTCCGTAAGTTTCATATCAACCCACACTGAGTCAATAAAACTCCCTTGAGATCACTTGGTCTTTTTGCTTATTAAGTACATTTGGTATGAATGATAATGTGTCATTCCATTTGATAATCTCATTTAACTTCAATTGGACTGAATTGAAAATAGATTTTTAAAAGTGTGATTAATCGCGAGTTAACTCACCAATATTATGCGATTAATCGCGATTAATTAAGCCCAAATAAATATCAATCCATCAATATCAATCTATCAATATCAAGCCGTCATTATGAATCTATCATTTTTAATCTGTCATACATTTAGCATTATCAAGCTTCATTACAAGCCGCCCTTATCAATATGTCATTATAAATGTCATTATCAATCTATCATTATCATCTATCATTATAAAGTTGTCATTATCAATCTATCATTATAAATCTTTCATTATCAAGCTGATATTATCAATCTATCAATATCAATCTTTGTATGCATCAAAGATTGAACCAGTTTTCAGGGGGCAACTCATTAAAGACACAAATTAACCTGTTTTTGTGTGTGTGTGTGTGTGTGTGTGTGTGTGTGTGTGTGTGTGTGTGTGTGTGTGTTTGTGCGTGCGTGTGTGTGCGGCCTGCTCCTAGGTTGTTATTACCGAGTTTCGAGGCGAAGAGGTTCATGACAGGGGACATGGCGGGGGTGAGCAGGGTCAACTGGGAGGACAGGATGAGGTAGAAACTCTGCAGCATTTGGACGTTAGGAGCCCGCTCACACACCCTCTGTCACACACACACACACACACACACACACACACACACACACACACACACACACACACACACACACACACACACACACACACACACACACACACACACACACACACACAAACAAGCATGAAATGTGGGGTTCAAAAAGCCTTCATTGAAGCCTCATTTGTTTATTCAAACGTAAACGCTCCTTGGTCCCTAGGCCGCTGTTTGGAGCTCCTCATTGAAGTAGTGCTTACAGTGACAGTAGGGATGTAGACAGTGTCGCAGCAGTGTAGCAGACACACACACATTGACTGCAGCGAGTCCCCTGCTGCGTTCTGATTGGTTGGAGCCATGAAGACGTTCTCCTTTAGCAATGGATCTGATACACACTGCTCTGCTAACCTGAAAAACACAAACAAACAAACAAACAAACAAACAAACAAACAAACAAACAAACAAACAAACAAACAAACAAACAAACAAACAAACAAACAAACACAAACACACAAACACACACACACACACACACACACACACACACACACACACACACACACACACACACACACACACACACACACACACACACAACACAAACAAACAAACAAACAAACACACACACACACACACACACACACACACACACACACACACACACACACACACACACACACACACACACACACACACACACACACACACACACACAGCCGCACACACATACACAGTTGGAAATAGATGTATCCATGTAGAGATAGGTATGTACAGATGTGAACAGGTGTATACACAGGTGAATGCAGGCAAGTACATGTTTATACAGATATATCCAGCAAAATACTGGTCTTTACAAGTTAGCCCAGTTGAATACAGGTGTATCAAGCAAAATACAGTTGTTTACAGGGGAATATAGGGTTAAGACAGGTGCATCCAGCTAAATACAGAGGATTACAGGTGAGTACAGGTGTATCAAGATGAATAAAGGAGTTTACAGGTTAGTGCAGGTGAATACATGTGTACCTAGCTAAATACAGGTAAGTACTGCTGAATACAGGTGTATCCAGTTAAATACAGTTGTTTACAGTACAGGCGAATGCAGGTGTGTACATGTGTTTACAGGTGAGTAGAGGTGTTGAGCTGACCTGCAGGCAGCATGGATGCATATTAGGGCCTGGAGAAGAAATGCCCCCGATCGGGAGACCCGGGAGCTGGGGTCTCCACTCTTCACACTCCACTGGAGGGGGAGAAGAGATAAAAAGAGAAATAGGGAGGGGATGGGAGGAGAAAAGAGGAGGGAGGGTTACCCAGCTATTGAAAGAGATGCAGAAATACTCAAACCCCAAACTCACAGCGCTTCGTGGATGAAAATCCAAAGGTAAGTCAGTACATCTGTTACTGACAGCTTTGATCAGCTTCTCTATGGACCTGAACTGAACTGGACGGGACTGGTGGTGCAGTCTGGAACACAGAGAGACAGAGAGGGAGAGACAGATGAATGGGAAGGGTAAGACAGGTAGAAGAACATTGTATTTTGATGTGTCCTAGCGTTCGATCACAGCGGTGGTGGGTGTTAATGATGGTGTTTTGGTGGTTTCTAGTGGTGGATCACAGCGGTGGTGGGTGTTTTGTGTACAGGGTCACCTGAGAAGGGAGGAGCCAGCACTGGCCGCCTGCCGGGCCACCAGCAGACAGGGGGTGGAGACACCAGAGACCACTGCTTCACACACTGCTTCGAACCCTGGACCACTGGGGAAGAGACGTACCCCTTCCGGCTGCCTACACAAACCCGCACAGACGGACACAAATGCAAGTACACACGCAAGCAGGGGCGAGCACACGCACACACAAACGCACACACACAATATATTGTAATATTTACGATGAATAGACAACTGCTTGAGGTATAATTGAATGGTCACCCAAGCAGAGAAAATCTGTCAACAAACACCCATGACCTCTCACTCTGTTTAACACCTATGTTAGACTGTTGTCACAACACACGCACACATTCAAACAGATACACACACACGCTTGTCCTAACACACATATACACAGACATTTGCACACACGCACCACACCACACACACACACACACACACACACACACACACACACACACACACACACACACACACACACACACACACACACACACACACACACACACACACACACACACACAAACACAATAATACATGAACTAGTCGACTATGTTCTCTCTCACATACCAACATACTTTCACCAGCTCAGCATTTCTAAGGCCAGGGTCATGTGAATATCCTTTATACTGAAGGACAAACACTCCAGATCATTAGTAAAAGGGTGTTTTCCCAATGTCCCCACTTTGTACTATGCAGCCCAGTGAACCCTCACACACACTCTGGGTTTCTTTATGGGACATAGGTAGCTGGCATGTGTGTTGTGGGGACCCAACCTGTCCAGGATCTCAGTAAGCAGCAGTAGGCCATGGGTCTGCACCTCGAGGTTAGTCAGCCTGAGGGCTTCCTTCAGACTGCGTACCAGGGCCTCAATACCTGAACACACACGGATGCTTAAGACATTTTTTGCAAGTCCCAGTCAAGTCTCAAGTCTTTGGTCTCAAGTCAAAGTCAAGTCTTAAGTCTGTGCGTGAGTGTATATGTGTGTGTGTGTGTGTGTGTGTGTGTGTGTGTGTGTGTGTGTGTGTGTGTGTGTGTGTGTGTGTGTGTGTGTGTGTGTGTGTGTGTGTGTGTGTGTGTGTGTGTGTGTGTGTGTGTGTGTGTGTTTATGTGTGTGTGTGTGCATGTGTATAGGTGTGGGAATATACTGTGGGTGTGTTAGTCTGGTGACTGACCGTAGACAGAGTGACAGTGTGAGTAGAACAGAGGGTCTTTGCAGAGCAGCAGCAGACAGTTGTAGAGCGACCAGAGCAGAACCTCTGATCTGGTGCTGGACACGCGCTCAAAAAGGAACTCTGGAACACATTCACATGATGTACTATCTCTGTAGAGCACATTCACATAATGTACTATCTCTATAGAGCACATTCACATACTGTAATGTATTATCTCTATAGAGCACATTCACATACTGTAATGTATTATCTCTATAGAACACATTCACATACTGTAATGTACTATCTCTATAGAGCACATTCACATACTGTAATGTACTACCTCTATAGAGCACATTCACATACTGTAATGTACTATCTCTATAGAGCACATTCACATACTGTAATGTATTATCTCTATAGAACACATTCACATACTGTAATGTACTATCTCTATAGAGCACATTCACATACTGTAATGTACTATCTCTATAGAGCACATTCACATACTGTAATGTACTATCTCTATAGAGCACATTCACATACTGTAATGTACTACCTCTATAGAGCACATTCACATAATGTACTAACTCAAAAGAACACTATACTAATATACATATACTATATCTATTAATTAGGGCTGGGCAAGTTAACGCTTTAATTACGCGTGAACGCAATCTTATTTTTAACGCAGTTAATACTAATTGACGCGTTAACGCACTTTCTCTTTTTTCTCTACAATTGCAGAAAGCAACCTGTTTACAATTCTCAGATCTGTGGTGTTCCGTAAATTTCATATTCAACCAACACTGAGTCAATTACGGTAAACTACCCTCGAGATCACTTGGTCTAGTTTTTGCTTATTAAGTACATTTGGTGTGAATGATCATGTATCATTCCATTTAATAATCTCATTTTACTTCAATTGGAGTGGATTTAAAATAGAATTTTAAAAGTGTGATTAATCTATATGTTGTGCTGTGTGTGTGTGTGTGTGTGTGTGTGTGTGTGTGTGTGTGTGTGTGTGTGTGTGTGTGTGTGTGTGTGTGTGTGTGTGTGTGTGTGTGTGTGTGTGTGTGTGTGTGTGTGTGTGTGTGTGTGTGTGTGTGTGTGTGTGTGTGCGCCTCACCTGGCAGGTCAGCTAGGACAAATGGGGGGCAGTACTGGCTGGGAGAGTGCACGAGGACGGCCACCATGCAGTGAGCACTGGCCACCTGCAACAGCTCATCCCCACTCAGTAGCAGCTGGGGATGACGGCATCACAGGTTTAACCCAGCGTTTAAAGCACACCACTTCAGGTAGTACCCCAATTTGGCCATATCAACTTGGTTTAACCCATCGGTTAGACTGCACCTCCACAGGTTAACTTGAATATAGACTGCTGCACCACCCCAGGATTAACCCATTAAGCAAATTTGCGATAAGCCCAGCCGTTTTGATTGCACCAACTCAGTAGAAACTTAGCCTCAACCCTGGGTTAGACCCCACAAACTCAGGTTTTACCTTGTGTTATAGTGTTGTAGTTGTGTTGTAGTGGTTTCATGGGGTTGTTTTGGTGCCTAGTGGTTTCATGGTGATGTTTTGGTGTTGTAGTGGTGTCATGGTGTTGTAGTGGTTTCATGGTGTTGTATTCGCGTTGTAGTTGTCTCATAGTGTTGTATAGAGCTCGTAAGTCTACCCTTCTGGTGGACCCCCATGGGACCTTTGAGATCGTAAAATATGAATGGGTTTCAATGGAGAGAAAGTAATTATTTTCCTTGCCTTGGATTACGCATATGTTGTTTGTGGATTTAAATGATAATTTTTCATGTCAGGAGTTTGACCGTTTATTGTGCAATTGTTCGGTTAAAGGCTGTAGAGAAAACACAATGAGAAACACTCGGCACAACTGAAAATCTACACATGCCCTGACTTATAATGGTTTTTACCTCTTTCGATGCTTTTATCCTCCCCTTGGAAAAAAGCGGAGAAGTGGAGCAGAGAGATTGCCAAGTCTGTACAAGAGTGGTGGTGACGTATATCATTCGCGTCAAGAGCAGCGAAGAGCTGTAGTTCACAAAGCGGCCTCACACAAAACCTAACATTATCAAACTTCCTCTGTAAATTTTTTTTGTTTTCCTTGCATGAAAAATTCTGATTTAAATCCACTAACAACATGTGTAATCCAGGGCATATAAAGACTGGGACCAGAAAATAATTACTTTCTCTCCATTGAAACCCATTCATATTTTACGATCTCAAAGGTCGTAAAAGGGGTGGAAGGGGTGGACTTACGAGCTCTATGGGTGTTGTAGTCGTTTCATGCTGTTGTATTGGTGTTGCAGTTGTTTCATGGTGTAGAACTGTATAGTGATGCCATCCCTTGACGCCATCATATCCACAGGGCTGTGACTTCCTGTTCCCTGTGCGTTGTATTTTTTTGTGTTATTTGTGTACACAGTTGGTTCATGTACACAAACAATGAGTCAAATGACAAGGTCCAAACAGTCCTCTTCTGTGAACTCTATGAAGGGACAGATGGATACATAAATATTGTTTTGTATTGGTTTGTTGTGAGGGCCATAGAAACTCACTGTGCCTGCAAGAGGAGGCTTCCTCCACGCCATGATGCAATTTGGCATTGCGTGGGTTATATTGAGATATATACTGTAACCTTCCTGTGAAGCATAGGTTTCCATTACCCTAAGGGTATGGTTCGGTTACGGCCATGGTGAGAACTTGGGAGGGAGCAGTCATGCATCACAGGAATGTGCTCTTTTAGTTACAACTGTACATAGCAACACTGCCCTAGAGTGTCGCACTAGAGTGCTAGAGTATGTAAACTGTACTTTGAATCGAGCTGATCATCATGACGCCCAGTAACAGGAATTAACGTTCTGCATCTCTTTCCCACGCACTGGCACAGATGCTTCTCCCCGGGTCAGACAAACAGAGGTAATTCTCTGTGGTTCCATCTGAAAGGCCGAGCTAATCTAGGATCAGACTGTTTTCTTACTCCTATCATCAGTGAGGGAGATCTTTGGGAGATAGATAGAGAGAGAGAGAGAGAGAGAGAGAGAGAGAGAGAGAGAGAGAGAGAGAGAGAGAGAGAGAGAGAGAGAGAGAGAGAGAGAGAGAGAGAGAGAGAGAGAGAGAGAGAGAGAGAGAGAGAGAGAGAGAGAGAGAGAGAGAGAGAGAGAGAGAGAGAGAGATATTGAGAGAGAAAGAGAGAGATGGTGAGAGATATTGACAGAGAGAGATGGTGAGAGATATTGACAGAAAGACAGAGAGACCCAGAAAGACCGACAGATGGACAGAGAGACAAAATCAGAGAGTGAGAGAACGAGAGACAGAGAGAGAAGATAGAGAGAGACAGAGAGAGAGAGAGGAGGAAGAGAGAGACCGAGAGAGACATAGAGGAGGGAGGGAGAGAGAGAGAGAGAGAGAGAGGGAGAGAGAAAGAGAGAGTGACTGAGAGATATTGAGAGAGAAAGAGAGAGTGACTGAGAGATATTGAGAGAGAGATGGTGAGATATATTGACAGAAAGACAGAGAGACCCAGACAGACAGACAGACAGATAGACAGAGAGACAAAGTCAGAGAAGAACGAGAGACGGCCAGAGACACACAGATAGACAGATAGTATATCTGTGTGATAGTGAGAAAGAGCAGGATGTTTGCAGTCGGGTAACCTTTTTAAGGATGAGTGGAAGGAGCCGGTGTTCAGGAGAGGGCTCCGTCTCTGGGTCCTGGGTGTCTCTGGTGTTGCTGAGGTTCTGCTCGGGCCTGGAGGGAGCAGCTTGGCTGTTCATTAGACATGACACGGCCTCCCTGGACTGCACTAGCTGCTTCAGTAGACCTGCATAACCAGGAGCAGGACCATAAACGAGACATTTTAGATTAGATGCTCATTAGTGTATCATCTCTCTAGAGATGATGGACCTCTAGCTCTCACCTTACGTTCACACCAAACGCGAAATTTGTCACCCGTTCGACAAGCATTGCATGTCTTTAGCTTGAGCGGGAAGTGAACGCTACGTCACTCAAGGAAGTGAACACTGATTGGCTGTAATCACGCGTCATCACGCGAAATTCGCGTCAAAGTTGAAAAATTTGAACTCGAGCGAATATGTCGGCGCGACAAATCCAGTTGAAACTTGCGCTCGCGAGAAGACGGCGAAAAGTGTCTGGCGCGAGAAATCAAAATATGTCGCCAGTTTTCTCCTCGCGAAAATTTCGCCCGACAGCGCGTCTCTACGTTCACTTTGTATGGGATCTTGTCGCCCCGTCGCGTTTGGTGTGAACACAGGGTAAACATGAAGGGGCCCTCTCTCTAGAAATGATTGGCCTCTAGCTCAAGATGATGGCCCCTAGCTTGAGAGATGATGGGCCCCTAGCGCGAGATGATGGGCCCCTAGCTTTAGAGATGATGGGCCCCTAGCGCGAGATGATGGCCCCTAGCTTTAGAGATGATGGGCCCCTTGCTCAAGAGGATGGCCCCTAGCTTTAGAGATGATGGCCCCTAGCTTTAGACTCACCCAGACAGTTGAGAGTGAGTTCTGGTGTGCAGGCGTCGGCGAGGGTCTGCAGCAGAGTGCTGCACAGGCGATCACGGAGGGCAGGAGGCGGGGACAAGGCTGTGGCCATGGCACCCGGCGAGGTCCCGCCCAGCAGCACGTGCCACAGGTAGAAGAGGGAGGCCTTGAGGCCCGGGTCAGGGTGCAGCAGGGCCGAACACAGGCCCTCCAGGAAGGGCACTAGGAGAGAGGGGAGGGTCTGAATCTGTGAAACTCCTGACACCACAGGCATGAAGGAGGCAGTCGAGAGCCACCCATAAGGAGAGAGACTCTGCATTCACTACAAGCTCTCTCTCTCTCTCTCTCTCCCTCCTTCGATATCATTATGGTAAACTCACCTCACCGCTCTCTAAGGGGAGGACAGAGGGAGGGGGAGACAGTGAGGGAGTGGGGAAGGGAGGAAGAGATAGGGATGGAGAAAGAAGGAGGGAGATTGGGGAGCAAGAGAGAGAGGGTTAGAGCAGTAGAATGCATGAACGCAGGAGAGAGAGGCGGATAAGGAGGGAGAGAGGAATGGAGAAGGAGAGGGAAGGAAGAGGGAGAGAATAAGAGGGAAGGAGAGGCAGAGAGAGCAGATGGGTGTGAAGGGCGACAGATAGACAGAGGCCCGGGTCCAGATAAAAAAAGATAAGACTATGAAC
Source organism: Melanogrammus aeglefinus (assembly GCA_900291075.1). NCBI lineage: Eukaryota > Metazoa > Chordata > Actinopteri > Gadiformes > Gadidae > Melanogrammus > Melanogrammus aeglefinus. Next base: position 21,333 of record OLKM01001587.1, read on the forward strand.
GAGGAAGAGATACAGGGGAGGTGGTGGGAGGCAGAGAGGGAATGAGACATTTGGAACGGTAAAAAAAAAAGGTTTGTTTGCCGTGAAAATAACGATCTGGAGTAGAGACATTGGATGGGGCTTTATGTGCTACGGTGGGGGGAGGGGGATTTATTTACTGTAAATAGCTCCACAGCCCATTGTTGAGTGACGGGCCACCACCTCACAGTGAAGACAATCAATAGTAGGGCCTGCAACCTCCATCTCCACCACCACCTGCCCCTATCACCCGCCCCCGTCACTACCTCCACCACTTCCCCCCATACTGGGACAACAGAGCAGTAAGAGATACAGGGGGTATCTCACCATACTGAGCCAGTAGGAGAACCGCCAGGTCAGGGAGGGCCTCCACCATCTTGCCCAGGAAGGTGAAGGTAGGTAGGAGGCTCTGCCCACATCGGTGGTCACATAGCTGGAGGTCAGACCATTTACATTTACATTTAGGGCATTTAGCAGACGCTTTTATCCAAAGCGACTTACGATAAGTACATTTGTCATAAGAAAGTGCAACAATATATCGCTGTCGGTACAGAAAGGATGTTCATAGAACCAAGTGCAAGTACAACAATCGTTAGGCTAACCAATTTCCCGTGTTACAGCAATGATAGCAGCTACTGCAGTTGCTACACAATTAAGTACTATAATACAATACAATGAAACACAATACAATACAGTGTACAATGGTGGCCAGAGGGGGGAGGGTGGCTATGCAGAGTCGAGGTGGACTCTGAACAGGTGAGTCTTGAGTCTTGAGGACCACAGTATTAGAACTTACTCTGTAGAAATAATACTAACCCTACTGTAGTATTACTTCTAACCCTACTGTAATATTATTTACTCCACTATTGTATTAATACTAATCATACTGTAGTATTACTACTATCCCTACTGAAGTAATAAGGAGGTAGTAAGCTATTGTTATGATTGCAAGGCAAATAACAGGTGAAGGCTGCAGCCCAGATTGTGTGTGGCTGAAGCCAGACTTTGAGGCAAACACCCACCCCAGTAGACTGCCAGCATCAATACAAAGGGTACCAAGCGATGGCATAAGCGGTTTCTAGGTCCTTGCTAGGTACTTTTCTACAGCCTCAACCTCAAGGTGACACCCACCCTGTTTACTAAACATTGCTGGCTATCAACCGTCAACAGCTACAAGTCTCTGGCCTATAGTTTTACATATGTCACTGTGTTTAAATATGTGGGTTTGCTTGTATAAGTGTGTATGTTTCATACCTATTTGTGTGTCTGTTAGGGGTGGGAAAAATAATCGATTCTTCGATGCATCCCGATTCTCTCTAGAACGATTCCGTCTTGATGCAGATAAATTTATAATCTGAATTTTAATTTAAAAATAGATAGGGATACTTTTAGTAATTTTAAAATTATTTAATTTATCTTCAGTGTGTATTATTGGCCAATCTGATTTGTCTTGACACGATTGCGATTCAGCCTACGCATAGCATGCACGCAAACTCACAGCCAGACGCAAGAACTCCTTCTAAATCAAGAGCAGCTTTTAGAAAAGAAAAAAGAAAGAAAGATTAGAAAGAAAAGAAAACTGAGGGAAAAAAAAAATCTATATTTATGGAAATCACGCATGGCAATGTTATGCCATGTTTGCATCGATTATCATTTTAGAATCGAATCGTTGACCTCATAATCGGAATCTAATCGAATCGTGAGGTGCCAAGAGCTTCCCACCCCTAGTGTCTGTATGTGTTGATTTCTCACCTAAGTGTGTGTGTGTGTGCGTGTGCTGTGTGTGTGTGTGTGTGTGTGTGTGTGTGTGTGTGTGTGTGTGTGTGTGTGCGTGTAGCGTGCTGTGCGTGTGTGCGTGCGTGTGTGCGTGTGTGCGGTGCGTGTGTGCGTGTGTGCGTGCGTGTGTTGGTGTGTGTGAGTGTGGGTGTTTGTGTGTGTGTGCGGTGTGTGTGTGTGTGGTGTGTCTCACAATTGTGTCTCACCTGTGTCTGTATGTCCTCCAGAATGTGGTGGACATAACGCTCACTTTTTAGCTCGAGAAGAAGTTGAACCAACACTGTGCGGCCACACACAAACATGAGAAAACATGTAAGTGAAAAAAGTGAAGGAAAACACTGTATTGGTCAACAGAAGGTCAGGTCCTGCTCCTTTAAGACAATAAGACTAAAAATGATGGGACTATGTGATACCTTGGATGACCTGCTCCAGGGCAGCTGGGTCCTTCATGGTCCGCAGCATCCCTGGGGAGAGAACCAGAACAGATCCTATAAACCGACCTGACACACACTTGCACCAAGAGAACCAGGACAACAAACCCTGTAAACCCACCCGACAAACCACCTAGAGAACCAGGACAACAAACCCTGTAAAGTTTACAGGGTTTGTTGTCCTGGTTCTCTAAATGGTGTTCCAGGTGGGTTTACACTGTAAACCCACCTGGAACCCCACCTAGAGAACCAGGACAACCCACTCTGTAAACCAACCTGACACCAACGACTTCACTTTCCCACCAAATTAACAGTGGTTCCCGAACCGGTCATCCCGGAACATTTGTGCTAACTAGCTAACCAGCACAAATTTCCACGAATTTTGAGCGGAGCACACCTTTAAGTAAACAGTAATACACGCTATTCGCAAAACAGAAATACCTACTGGCACCTAGAACCCAATATAACCAAGCTCTGCAGCCAGGGTAAGAGCATTTGAAAGTTGCAATAACCAAAATGACTAAGACACTTCATCTTTAAATCACAAAATGTTCAGGTATCTTACATAACCAGTAATGAAACGTACCAAGAAGTGAGGCGGTGAAGTGGAGGCATACTCGGTGGTCTTGTTGGAGCAGGGCGCCAAGAGCTCCAGGAGAACATATCAGCGCCCCACTGATGCCAGACAGAGCCACACACTTCCTCACAGACTGCATGGACAGGACATACAAATATACAGAATATTACACTTAACCCCCCTGTATAAGGTTGTGTCACATCACATATGCGGCAACCAAGGAAAGAGGATGAATAATTATTGAATGACTAAATAAGTTTATAAATATACATATGGTTTCTTTAGTAATGGACACAACCTACCGAGATTTCTTTACTCTCCATCATTTCGATAACACAGGCTACACACAGCAGTACCCCCCCTCCGTGCTGAGGTCCCAGGCGACCCGTCCACTTTGGGTCGTGTCTGAAGTGGAACTTGTCATGAACGACATCAACGGACGCCATCCTGGCCTTTGATCTCAATACTAGGAGCGGTTTACTTTAAAAATCACAAACTTTTACTCAATACTTAAGCAGCAGCTATCACTTGAAAATCAGAACCATCAAACGCAATACTAAAGGAGCAACTGACACTTTAAAATCACACGTAACGTTACAACCGTAAGGTTAGCAGCTGTCACTTTAGCGGTCAAGCTAACTTTATAGCTTTCTGAGGCCGCCTAGCAAGTTCAATTGCCTCAAAAAATAATTACTCGTTTTGTCCCCAAAAGCAAGTTACAAGTATGATATCTCGAATAATCTATCGAAAATGTAAATGAACAACATTTCAAAGATCTGATAATTTCACTGATTAACTCTGAAGCTGTGAAAAAGAGATTGAATTCCGCGGGGTTTTGTGACAGCGCGTGCACAGCCCGTGCAGCTTCGTGGAATCTTTGATTTCCTGTAAGCGAGCGAGGTGATCTGTTTTAATCCTGTGTGTGCGTCTGCGTGTGTGTGGTTGGATGTTTTTGTGCGTGGGTATATGTGATGTTTACGCCTGTTCTGTTTATCGGCGTGTGCGTGACTATCTATGGTCATGCACAATATTTACAAATGCACCGAAATTATATGGTAAAAGAGGTCGCTGTTATGAGTTTCCTCCCTTGTTTGGACCAGAACTCCCTAGAGGCCGATAAGGCGGAGAGACAAGTGAACCCGGAGTCACATCAGAAGTCAGATGGAAACTTTTTTATTTCCACGAAGGACCGCTCGCGCAACACACAAGAAGACCACTTCCTGTCTGTGTATAACCATATATGTATAGACACGTAGGTCTACCAGCACGTAGGGGCGACACACACGCACGTAATCACACACACACGCACGCACACACACACACACACACGCACACACACACACACACACACACACACACACACACACACACACACACACACACACACACACACACGCACACAACGTAGATGTATTTCTTACATTAGCTTAAACAGTAAACTTCCTAATCTGATGTATATGATTATGCCTATAGATGTGTTGTAGATATGGCGAAGGCAACAACGTGCACGCGTAGCCAATTACGTTGGGAGCGTTAACTCTGTTAACCAAAGGGTTGTCATGACGACAAATGGTCGTCAAACAGTTGTGCCTCTTTCCGTGGTGACATGATATTATAGACATCAACTATTTGGAATCGGTGTCTTTCTGCTATGTTTGAATTTGAGATTTAGCACCCAGCGTGGCGGAGGAGGGCGGTGCAGGTTGGGGGCGACGGGGACGGTGGGGGCGGTGCAGTGGCCACACACTGAAGCGGTTCTTTCTTTAGTTGCGTGCCCCGGCGAAGTTATGCGTGACGGGGATTGGAATAATATCTATTTTTCATCAGAAGCAAATTAATTACCGGATGATAATTATTCATCTTTGAAGTTATGATCACCGCGCGAGACGTGACGGCAACTACCGTTGGGAATAAAAGACAAGAGCCACAAACTTGGTAGGCGAGTACAGGGGTGCATGATTCACGTGAGATATTGAATGGACTGTGGGACGAATGCTTGTGAATGTGTCCGCTGAACCCTATTGGAATTGGGTTTTGAACACTGCTTGAACGCTATTGGAAGAACAGTGTGGTTAATAATTTCACTCTTTAATAATCGAGCAACGTTTAATTGGGATGTAGCCTAATTTTGATTGTGCCCTAAAGCAAACATGTAGGCCTATCCATGTACAGGTCTATAGTAAATATACTGATTGTTATATAAACATTAGGGCCTTTAGGGCGATATTTTGTGTTGTAGTAACTCTAGAAATATGTGATATGAGTTCAAAAAGTTTGTTTTGAAATTGAAATTGACTGCATTCGTAACAACTGTTATTGTGCACATAATAAGCCTTATGCACACCTGCATTCATTTCACAAAACTTCAGCAGGACATCAGTCAGATCTAGGGCCGGGAATTGTTTATTGATAGGTGACGTCACGGAAACCTACGTGAAGAGGCTTATTGATAAGGCCTATTGGTGATAGGCCGTCGCTATTTTATGTAGGTATTTTGGATAATCTATAGCTGATCAACTTTATTTTGTTACCGTTGATGGATTTATTGGTATATTTATTGATGGCAATTAATAGTAGGCCTATGCCTTTCTATGTCGAAGTATGTAACACTTTAGATATAACATATTGGGCATGGGGATACGTCACCTCAGCCTACATAAAACTGTATTACAGTTTTTCTCAGACGCTTTGGTACATTTCTCAGATCAGAATTGAAATTCTCAAAACTACCTGTTCAATCACATCATTTCACATCATTGTGTCACCTGTGCACATCAAAAAACATCACATCATATTGGTTTCTCGTTTCTTTGAACAAGTTGCAAATGCTTTGGTACATTCATGCAAATGATTATGAACAATTCTCTGCTCTTTCCTACATTATCAACTGCTTATGTCATGTTGATCAAAATGTATTGTAATGGGTCTCTATTGAATAGTCTCACCCCCACAACATTTAGGCATTAGTTCATTGCATTGGTCTTTACATGCAAAATGGTTGAACAAGTTGTCATAATATGTCAAGCATATTTCTATACATTTGCATTAGACTTTTTTTCTAAATCCGTCCCGAATTGGTTAATTCAGGTGAATCTTGACTTTCTCTAAAGAAGGGAAATGTATTAGATCAACCAACGATCAACCAGTTTACTGAAATAGCTCAAAGGTGCATCTCCTGAACCATGAACTGGCAAGTATATATATAGCTGGGGCACAACACAATGTTACATTGTCTGACAATGCAAGGACAAGGATTTGGACAGGGTCAACAGCCAGAGAGAAGAAGAAGAGGAAGACGAGTTAGGCTGCGTGAGAATTTGTGGCCCAACAGAGAGGAACGTCAGGAGGTGTTGGAAGACTACACTGTAATTCCTACAGCAATGCATGTAGTTTACCCTGAGGAGATTTTCCTATATTCACATTTCTAGCAATGACATGGTCTGTCAACATATTACAGTACAAACAGTCAATGCGTAAATGTGAATCTTGTCCAATCTCTTGCAATCAATCTCCCGCATACACTAAGGTGTAACTTACAATTGGCAATAATTGTCTTCAAAACTTTAGCCATAGTTTACATCAGAACATCCCTCCAGAGTACACTGTTACATTGACAACATGACAAAGCAATTTGACTGTCTTATCCGTACACAATAACACAAGGACTTGTCATTGTGATGGCACTGACATGTTCATTGACACAGATATTTATTTTTGAGAAACAAACTAAGGATTTTAAGCAAGAGACTGGCTTTTGCATGAAATCCATGGTGTTTTGCTACGAATTGTTTTGAGAAATGCATACTGTTTAGCAAATTTCAATTCTGATCTGAGAAATGTACCAAAGCGACTGAAAAAAACTGTAAACGTATTATTATTATTATTATTATTATTATTATTATTATTATTATTATTATTATTATTATTACCAGTACAACTCGTGTGTTGTTGCTGCCTCCATGCTACCTGTCGCTCTGCGCGCCCCACTCAGCACTTTCCACCGCTAACACCAAATAAACAAACCACACGGCGCCGGGCAGGTGGCGCCCCCAGTACTAATACGCTGGCGATGACAGCAGGCCGTTTAGTGCAAAGTTCTATTGCAGGGCGGGATGTCTTTGATCAGACAGACAGACAGACAGACAGACAGACAGACAGACAGACAGACAGACAGACAGACAGACAGGGTGGTAGACAGACTGGGCGACAAACAGACTAATACATAGACCGACATGCACGCTGGCAGATAGACAGACAGACGTATTTGGTGAGGCTAAATCAATCGTTTGTTTGTTTGTTTTTTTGTTTGCACATCTCAAACTGTCAGTGTTTGGTGCACACACACACACACACACACACACACACACACACACACACCACACCACACACACACCCACACACACAACAACACACACACAACACACACACACACACACCACACAACACACACACACACGCACACACACACAGTATTTTGTTGTATCCTTTCATCTAATTTCTCTGTTTCTGTTTATCTTTCATTCCTGACATCGCTGAATTCTAGCTTCCCGCTGACACCCTCATCCTCTCCTACTCTCCTTTCCTCCTCTCTCCTCTCACCCTCCTCCTCTCCATCTCTTCCTATGTCTCCCTGCACAGGGAGGGAGACATAGCAATCCGTGATCTATCTTCCCATCTCCTCCTCCTCTTCATTCCCCCTTCATATCTTCCTCCCCTCCTCTCCTAACCTCTCTTCTCTCTCCGTCCAACTGTCCTCACATCCATCCCCTCTTCTCCTCATCTCCCCTCTTCTCCTCATCTCCCCTCCTCTCTCCTCATCCGCCCCTCCTCGTCTCTTCTTCTCACCTTCCCTCCATCTCTCCTCTCTCCTCCCTCTCCTCCTTTCGTCTCTTCTTCTCGCCTTCCCTCCATCTCTCCTCTCTCTCCTCCTCTCTCTCCTGCACCTCCTGTCATGTCACTGTCCTCGACGACTCCTCCCCAGAAGAAGCGTTCCCTGGGTCCGGTGTCGCCCAAGCGGTTCTACAGGAGCGTGTCGCTGCGTCTCAGGCGGGCCGAACCGCCACTCCCCGGGGAGGCAGACGCCACCAAGAGATTCTGGAAGGCCACGCTCACTGTAAGGATGAGGAGGAGGAGGAAGATGAGGAGGAGGAGGGGGATAATGATGAGGATGATAATTATGATGACGAGGGTGTAATGATGATTAGGAAAAGGATTAGCATGATGAGGAGGAGGGTGATTGTTTATGATGAGGATGATGATCATATACTTTCATCACATTGTGTATTGATCTGTAGCTTTGATCCTGAGAAGTTCAATATTATCATTACTTTATCGCTACCCTCTCTCTGTCTCTCTCCCCCCTTCTCTCCCCCCCTCCCTCTCTCTATCTCCTCTATATCGCTCTCTCACACCTCTCTTTCTCTCTATTTCTGTATCTCTCTTTTTATCTTTTCTATGTCCCTCTCCACCCCCTTCTCATCACATCCATCTCTCTGGCTATGTCTCTCTATTTCCTCTCTCTCCTCCATTCTCTCTCTCTGTCTCGCTATCGCTATCTCTCTCTGTCTCTCTCTCCCTCCTCTACGTCTCTCTCTATCTCCTCTCTGTCTCCCTCTCGCTATATCTCTCTGTCTCTCTCGCCCTCCTCTATGGCTCTCTCTCTGTCTCCCTCTCGCTATATCTCTCTCTGTCTCTCTATCTTCTCTCTGTCTCTCTCTCCCTCCTCTCTGTCTCTCTCCCTCCTCTCTGTCTCTCTCTCCCTCCTCTGTCTCTCTGTCTCTCTCTCCCTCCTCTATATCTCTCTCTGTCTCTCTCTATCTTCTCTCTCTGTCTCTCTCTCCCTCCTCTCTGTCTCTCTCTCTCCCTCCTCTGTCTCTTCTCTCTCTCTCTCTCTATCTCTCTCTCTCTGTCTCTCTCTCTGTCTCTCTCTATCTTCTCTCTCTGTCTCTTTCTCCCTCCTCTCTGTCTCTCTCTGTCTCTCTCCCTCCGCTCTGTCTCTCTCTGTCTCTCACTCCTTCCTCTATATCTCTCTCTGTCTCTCTATCTTCTCTCTCTGTCTCTCTCCCTCCTCTGTCTCTCTCCCCCTCCTCTCTGTCTCTCTCCCCTCCTCTATGTCTCTCTGTCTCTCTCCCCCTCCTCTCTGTCTCTCTCTCTGTCTCTCTCTATCTTCTCTCTGTCTCTCTCTGTCTCTCTCTCCCTCTATGTCTCTCTCTATCTTCTCTCTCTGTCTCTCTCTCCCTCCTCGGTCTCTCTCTGTCTCTCTCCCCCTCCTCTCTGTCTCTCTCCCCCCTCAGTACCAGAGTCTGTGGGAGGCGGTGGAGAACGAAGACACGTTGGCCGTGCAGAGCCTCCTCTCCCGGGAGAGGAACAGCGCGGGAGGAGCAGCAGGGGGGAAGGCAGGAGGCGTGGGGAGTCGCGGGGGGAGCCTGTGGGAGCGAGGAGGAGGAGGGGGGGGGGAGAGGAGAGAGAAGGACTGGGAAAGGGAGAGGGAGAAGGGGGTGAACAGGGTGAGCGAACAAGGCCTGGTCCCCCTGGATGTGGCAGCGCTTACCCACAACTCCCCTCTTCTCCAGGTGCTGGCCAAGGCTGGCGCCCGACACAATCCTGTCTGTGAGTTTGTCTTTTAACACATTTGTATTATGTGATGCTTAAACGTTGATGCCGGTTTCGCTTAAACTGAGCTTCCTCTCTTGGGCTTCTACACATAAATGGAAGCACACACACACACGACACACCTCTGCCATAGGGCTTTGGTGTAAGAGTGGATTGTTTCGAAGCACGGTGAGATCTGGGGCCTCGTAACGCCACATGTGTTCAGTAACTAAACACAAACCTTGCTTTACCTCGTCTCCTTCTCTCTCCTCCTCCACCTCCTCCTCCCCCTTCTCCCCTCCTCCTCCTCCTCCTCCTCTCCAGTGTGCCGGCCGACAGAGTGGTCCCTGAAGTTGGACACGCTGGTGTCCATGGCGGGGCAGCGGGTGGAGGAGAGGAGGGAGGAGCTGGAGCGGAGGGCTGGGTCGGGACCCCAGGTCCGGGCGGAGGTGCAGAGACATATGTGCCTGTGGAGCCTCCGGCAGCAGCTCTACTGCCGCATGAGGGACAACTTCCACAGTGCAGGTGGGTTCTCAGTGGGCAGGATCGTCTAGCTTGATCCCAAATCTACCTGTAGGCCTCCTAGAGCAAGAGGCCCCGTAACCCCTGCCAAGACATGTGTACGAAGATCCAATAAGCTACCCAATAGTAAATATAGTGTATTCTTAATAATGATGATCTGTTGGAACAGTGATTTGCTGTATATGAGCACCAGATGTTATTTATTACATTCACACACTCTCCCCCCTATCCTCCAGGGCTTGAAATCTTTATCTCCCATTGGTATTGTTTTTGTTTATTTATGTAGCCTTCTGGGTAAACTTCTATCCCATATTTGTTCACTAATAGAGTTATGCCTATAATTACCGGCTAGGTCACGAGACCTAAGGCTACGACTGATCTGGGAAAGACATTTAGGCTCTCCCATGGTTTAGCATCATGTTATGCAAACGCTAGCGCCCGTCCCTACGAGACGCAGGGCAGACTTCCTGTTGTTCATCGGGGAGGTTGAGCAGTGATGTCAGGAATATTCAGCGTTCCAACCAGAACCAACAGGTGGTTGGTTTGTGACAGGAGAGGAGAGGAGAGTAAAGGAGAGAGGAGAGTAAAGGAGAAAGGAGATGAAGATATATAGTCCCTCAAATATAGTCCCTTTACATCATAAAGGGACTATATTTGATACTACTATGGTGTATTTCGTACTGCGATATCACACTATACTACCATATATATACGCTGTATTGATGATTTGTGTGTACCTGTTGTTCCGCCAGAGCTGCCTGCAGCCCCGGGCCACGTGCTGCTCCTGGTGACCAGCTCCTCCTCCCTGTTTGTGGGCATCAGAGAACCAGACTGCCAGACCACAGGACTGGTCACTAGATACAGAGGTGAGCGGGGGGGGGGGGGGGAGGGGCACGGGGGAGAGATGGATACCAGACTGCCAGACAACAGGACTGGTCACTAGATATAGAAGTGAGGGGGGAGGGATGGATGGTCTGATAGATTAGACAGAAAGCTAGATACTGACATATATAACGTTACTCTGACACCAGACTCTGTCTCTGACCAATCTCTGTCCCCCCCAGTGGAGTGGAGCCCCTCTCCCGATTTTAAAGTCATCCTGGGCTCAGTCCAGGTGACCGACACCAAGACCCCCTCTTACATACATCACAGCCTAATACATGTATACATCATACATACATACACACACACACACACACACACACACAGCACACAGGCACACACACACACAACACTGCACACACACACACACACACACACACACACACACACACACACACACACACACAGACAGACAGACAGACGCACATATAAAGTCATACGTGCCTGTGGGCACACACATCAACACACGCTCATAAACGCACACAAATACGCATAAACACTGAGTAACACAAGTCTCTCTGCAGGGAGTGCATTACTTTGTGAGTGTCAGTGCCTACAATGTGAAGGGCTGGGGGCCGTCGCAGTGCGCCACTCCAGTCAGTGCTGCCCCCTCCAGTAAGTAACCAGTACTGCAGCCCTCACATTGGATGGATTTCACATTAATACTGCTGCAATTACAAGATTACAATTTTGTGTAGGCTGGACAGAGTGTGTGGGTGTCAAGTCTCAGGTCAGGACTCGGGAGGAGGTCCTCCGGAAGGTGATGGAGGAGGTCAGAGAACCCCAGTACCGAGGCTACTGCATAGGTACTACATCAGTACATGCATCTGTGCTTATACACATACAAACACACATTTAAGTACACAAATATCCTCATCGTATAGGTATACAGGTGTACAACGCAAATATACACACGTTTACATAATTATAAATAATAACTGCAAAGGTACTGCACTATTACAAAGACATACTACATACATACATATACATACATACATATATACATGCATACATACATACATACATACACATACACACACACACACACACACACACACACACACATACATACATACATACATACATACATACATACATACATACACACATACATACATACAAGACACTCATGCTACACGCAAGTGCATTACTTTGTGAGTGTCAGACTGCCTACAATGTGAAAGGGCTGGGGGCCGTCGCAGTGCAGCCACTCATGGCACAGTCAGTGCTGCCCCCTCCAGTATAGTAAACCAGTACTGCCAGCCCTCACATTGGATGGATTCTCACATTAAATACACGCTGCAATTATACAAAGATTACAATTTTGTGTAGGCTGGACAGAGTTGTGTGGGTGTCAAGTCTCAAGGTCAGGACTCGGGAGGAGGGTCCTCCGGAAGGTGATGGAGGAGGTCAGAAAAACCCAAGTACCAGAGGCTACTGCATAGGTATCTACCTAGGCTACTTGCATAGAGTTACATAGTACATCAGTACATGCACTCTGTGCTTATACACACATACAAACACACATTTAAGTACCACAAATATCCTCCATCGTATAGGATATACAGGTGTACAACGCAAATATTACACAACGTTTACATAAATAATTAAAAATAATAACTGCCAAAGGTACTCGCACTAATTACAAAGACATACTACACATACAATACATAACATACATACATATCATACATATATACATTACATACATACATACATACATACATACATACATACATACACACACACACACACACACACACACACACACACACATATACATACATGCATACATACATACATACATACATACATACATACATACATACATACATACATACATTCATGCACACACACACAGACACATACACACATGCACACATGCACACATGCACACACGCACACACACACACACACACACACATCCACACATACACACACACACACACACATACATACATACACACCATACATACATACATACATACATACATACATACATACATACATACATACATACATACATACATACATACATACATGTGTGGTGGTTGTGAACGCGTTCTGTGATTCTCGGGGAGCAGCCTTGAGGTGATGCTGATGCGGTTGCTAGGTCACGCTGCCCTCCTTTGGAAGCAGCCATGTGATGGTGTTGCTGATGCGGTTGCTAGGTAATGCTGTCTTCTCTCCTCCAGAGAGTTCCACGCCAGAGGGTCCCAGCAAGCGCCGCTCAGTGTCCCGGGGCATCAAGCAGCTCTTCCAGTCCGCCACCAAGTTCGTCCGCCTCCTGCAGAGGTAGTACTTAAATAGTACTACTGCAACATCAATACCACTTACCTTTCCATGGTAGTACAACATCGGTACTACAAACCTACCGTCTATTCTGACCTACAGCACTTTGAAGGACAGTTCTCATCCATTGCACACCGAGTTTCACATTCTGCCCTCTGGCCGCTGGTTCACTGTCCCTGGGCGTAGAACAAAACCACACAAAAAATTGTTTTGTCCCCGCAGCCATTACACTGAGGAATAAATCATAGCTATATCTTGCACGGATTATTTATTATTATGGATTGCTGTTTTTGTTGACTCATTGCTGTATTGTATTTATTCATACTTTACCTCATGTTTTCAACCTAAACATTTTACTTTATTACGTTGAGTTATTATGTTGTTTTACTATTGGTTTTAGTTCACTTCATGTTTCAATCTGGACCTGTAGAACTTGTGTAATTTTCTTGTACTGTCCTAAGATGGATGATGTTTGATATGTTCCTCCATGTCTTTTCCTATGTGTGTGTATGATGATGACTCTACACTGCAAACTAAATCTGCCTCTGGGTACAAAATAACGTAACTTGAATGGATGAGTTGAATGGGATTCACACTCATATTTTCTTAGTGATGGATTCATGCTGTAATGGTTATAGTGGTATAGTTATGGTCAAAACAATAAGGGGCACTGTCCACTGTCCACACATCAAACGGTGTGGGTGTGTGTTAGTAAATCCATGGAACAGACGCGATGTAGTGAACGTATGGTTCGGTGTGGACAGTGCAACCTCTGCTAACCCCGCTAACACGTGTAGCCTGTGTGGCGTTTCCAGGGGCGTGTACTTGGCCACTGTCTTCTACCACAAGGAAAACATCCTGGTGACCTCAGAGGACCAGCTCCCCTTGGTGGAGATCCAGTGCTGCTCTACCTCCATCATCCACGACTTCCTGTGGTTCGCTAAGGTTAGCCCCGCCTCTATCCCCCCCCCCCCCCACTTCCTGTGGTTCGCTAAGGTTAGCCCCGCCTCTATCCCCCCCCCACTTCCTGTGGTTCGCTAAGGTTAGCCCCGCCTCTATCCCCCTCCTGACTTTAGCATAATGCGATGTAAACACCCTGTGTTTTGGTTCGGGGTCTTCAATTCTGCATATGCACCAAAAGTTTCAGTTGTAACGCATTGTAGACTTTGTAGTATTTTAGGAAATTGGATCGAAATGTTATATTAAATCTAGTGAGGAAATAAATCAAATGTGAAAAATACGTCAAGTATGTGAAATACGCCATATAAGTCTCTAAACGTATCGGAGAAACCTTGAAGGCTGAAGTGAATCAGGAATATTATATATTATATATAATTTTGATGAATCCACCGAATTAAGCTGTGCAAGTGATCTAAGCTGTAGCCATGCTCTAAGCGGTGCCCGTGAAGGTACTGACCATGTGGTTGGTGTTCCCCAGCTGTCGTGTGCATGGAGGCAGGTGCCCTGGCTCCAGGCGGCCCTGTCCTCCGCCCACTCCTCCCCCTCCTCCCTCATCCAGAACCGCAACAACATCCTCCGAGCCGTCGCCCAGCTACAGGTACATAGAGACGTACACCTGGGGGCGGATTCACACAAGTATCTTAAGAACAAAAACTTCAATTACTATTTATTTGTACTGTTCCATCACTTTCTGCCCCGTTGTATGTACTTCCCTCCTCTCCACCCGACTCTCCTCTCTCCTCCCCTTATCTCCTCCTCGCCACCCTCCCACAACTCTCCCCTCCTTCCTCTCTCCTCTGTCCCCCCCTCCTCTGGTGTAGTCATCCCTTGGAACTATGGATCTGGGTCAGGTGTACTACGAACCCCTGAAGGATCGTCAAGGCAACGTGCTGCTGGTGACCGTCAAGGAGATGTCGGACCCCCCAAGGTGAGCCCGTTAAACAATCCTCTCCCGGCGTCCATCTTGGGCGAGTCCAACACCTTTTGAGTTGAATTGATCCATCATACATTTTTGAAGTCAACAATCAGCCGTCACGCACAGTGGCAAACCATACTCTTTGGCCCAAGAGTGGCATACAATAGTGTTCATTAAAGTGTAAATTATACTCGCCCCTTCCCTCACCTTGAGGGAAGGGGCGAGTCACCTTGACTCTAACCCCACTTCTGCCCTGTCCCCCAGCCCCCCAGAGCCCCCGCTCCACTGGGTTCCCCTGGCACGGCTGGAGAAGAACCGCAGCCGAACTGCCCTTCTGCCGGAACCCACCGCCATCGACACACTGACAGAGCAGCTCAAGGTGGGGAGGGGTGTGTGAGAGACTGAGAGTGGGTGTGAGTGTGTGAGTGATAGTTTTGGGCCCTATAGTGTCATGGTTTGGGTTAACCCCAAGGCCCTGAGTCTACATGTAGGCATCCTAAAGCATGATGCCCACTAAGCCCTAACTGCTCCTTAAGTCCTACTCAATGGGCCCATGTTTACAGTCCCTATACTCAGGGCATTCACCTTCTGTTTCTCCCTCTCTCTCGACCTCTCCCTACCCCCTCTCTCTCCATCCCTCTTTCTCTCAATCCCTCTCTCTGTATGTATCTCTCTCTCTCTCTCTCTCTCTCTCTCTCTCTCTCTCTCTCTCTCTCTCTCTCTCTCTCTCTCTCTCTCTCTCTCTCTCTCTCTCTCTCTCTCTCTCTCTCTCTCTCTCTCTCTCTCTCTCTCTCTCTCTCTCTCTCTCTCTCTCTCTCTCTCTCTCACACTCTTCCCATCTCTCTGTATCTCTCCCACCCCCTCTCTTTCCCTCTCCCCATCTCTGTATTTCTCTCTTCCCCTCTCCATCTCTCCCTCCCTCAACTCTCTTTCCGTATCTCTGTCTCCGCTACTCCTCCTCTCTCTGTATCCCTCTCTCCCCCTCTCCCCATATCTCTGTATCCCTCCCACCCCCTCCCTCCCCATCTCTCTGTATCCCCCCCCTAGGAGAAGCTGTCCTACCACAGACACAGTCTCCAGCGGCCTCAGGCGGGTCTCTACGTGGGCATCCTGAAGCTCTGCAGCTCCGTGGACCAGATCAGAGTCCTGGTTCCCCAGAGGCTGCCCAGCCTGCTCTGCCACACCCGGGTCCGACACAACGCACACGTCTCAAGGTTCACTGCAGCGACCCTATTCATAGACCACAGATGTCATTGGTCAGATTTGGAGAATGCAAGTCCTGGACGAATGACGTCAATGGTCCAACTTCTTTTATTAGAATATAGCTAAGTGTGACCGGTCCGCTTCAACGTGGTGCCTTAAGATGGAAACTTTAAAACTCAGTACTCGTCTGCCAGAGGACTTGAGAGGAACACAATATGATATATGATATATTAATATCCTAAGAAATATCTCTGGGAAACACCAAAGTTTTGATTAACCAATAGGTTATGGTATATTTGCATTATTGCATGATTTTACAGTTTGCCCACAAAATGGGAGCATCGCCAACAAAAAAGTCCCATGATGGATTCTGATGTAAAAGCCCTATTACTAAAGTTGGATTGATTCAGGAGTGTATTACCCTACGAAGTTCCTGACATCTCCAACAGCTCCTATTTGCAACGTTTTGTATTTGTGGCAGCCGTCCCTGCCATGCTAAATGGCTTTCACACTCCAGCTAAGTCTAGCTCGCTCAAGTGTGTGTGGTGATGGCTGGTTTAACCTGTGTGCAATGATTATCAAGTGCACCCAAGGTGTTCCGCCTCACCCAGCTCCAGAATACAATCAACCTGGCTTGAGCCACCTGGGCCTGCTAAACCAGCCATCAACCACACACTCTAAAGTGAAAATCTAAAATGAACGCGTATGCTGTTGACCGTAACTTATTCTTCTGATTCTATGACAGAGAGGAGTGGGCGTGGCTTCAGAGTCACGTGTTCAGCACAACCAATGGGAGCGTCCAGAATTTGATTGGCGATGATGAGGGCCAATTAGAGAGCGGGCTGGTGGACTTTGTTCGCTCCCTGAGGGCCGCCGTCACGCTGCTGCTGACCAAACTCAGCATCCCCCTCTACAGGGTAACACAGTAACACAGATGTAACCATTTTGTAGTGTATAAATTGTTGAAATGTGTACAAACTGGTTCTCTATATAGTAGTGCAGTACTTACTACCAACCATGCGCCATTAAAATAATGTACAACTGTGCATACTTTTCGGTACTATATCCCATGATGAAGTTTTCAATGTCATCCAATAGAAATGGTCACCACATATGGGTCATTTGATTGGCGTACACATCACACGATGGATTTCAAGGGCATAATCACCTTATAGTTTTTGACTCAATAGTGCACTATATTGGGAATAGGGAATGAGGGAACAAGGCTGCCAAATCGAACACAGCCTATGTTCGAGTCAAGTTTAGGTTTTACATCATATTATTTCTCTCTCTCTCTCGCTCTCTCTCTCTCTCTCTCTCTCTCTCTCCTCTCTCTCTCTCTCTCTCTCTCTCTCTCTCTCTCTCTCTCTCTCTCTCTCTCTCTCTCTCTCTCTCTCTCTCTCTCTCTCTCTCTCTCTCTCTCTCTCTCTCTCTCTCTCTCTCTCTCTCTCTCTCTCTCTCTCTCTCTCTCTCTCTCTCTCTCTCTCTCTCTCTCTCTCGCCCGGTCAGGCCTACCAGTATGGTGTGTACACGCGGGAGCTCCTTGAGTTTGGGGACAAGCTGTCTATGCTGCTGCTGCTGCCCCCCAGCGAGGACTTCAGCTCCTCCTACTGGCCTCTGCTGGGAACCAAGGAGCCCGGACTCACCCTGCCACTGCAGGTCTTCGAACTCGGTAGGTGATGGGAAACACACACACACACACACACACACACACACACACACACACACACACACACACGAAGGAACACACACACACACACACACACACACACACACACACACACACACACACACACACACACACACACACACACACACACACACACACACACACACTCTGATATACACACTGGTATTACTGGTACTGATATGCTGCTACACTCACTGATATGATATGCTGGTCCAACACTGATTTACACACTGGTTGTACTAGTACCTATATACTGGTACACACACTGATATACACACAATTTCTAGTACTAATATACTGGTACACACACTGATATACACACTAGTGCTAATACTGATATACTAGTAAGCACTGATATACACACTAGTGCTAGTACTGATATGCTGGTACACACACTGATATACACACTAGTGCTAATACTGACATACTAGTAAGCACTGATATACACACGAGTGCTAGTACTGATATACTGGTACACACACTGATATACACACTCTTGCTAGTACTGACAGCGTGCGTGTGTTCCTCCAGTCCACTTCTGGACGTATGAGCGGGACTTTGTGTCCCAGTACTGCCAGGCCTGGGTGCGTCTGGAGCTGGACTCCCAGCTGGCCCAGCAGGCGCTCCGCGAGGCGCTGGACACACAGGAGGTCCAGGACGCCCGGGAACGCCTCACACACATCTCCCAGCTCTCTCAGGTGTGTGTGTGTGTGTGTGTGTCATTCAAGACATGTGTACTATCTTAACCCCTACCTGCTCCTTAATGACCTGTCTCTGTACTATCTCACCCCAACCTGCTCCTTAATGACCTGTCTCTGTACTGTCTAACCCCTACCTGCTCCTTAATGACCTGTCTCTGTACTGTCTAACCCCTACCTGCTCCTTAAAGACCCGTCTCTGTACTGTCTCACCCCAACCTGCTCCTTAATGACCTGTCTCTGTAATGTTGAACACCCACTTCTTCCTTAATGACCTGTCTCTGTACTGTTCAACCCCTACCTTTACCTCAATGATCTGTCTCTGTAGTCTCACCCCAATCTGCTCCTCAATGACCTGTCTCTGTACTGTCTAACCCCAATCTGTTCCTTAATGACCTGTCTCTGTACTGTCTAACCCCAACCTGCTCCTTAATGACCTGTCTCTGTACTGTCTAACCCCAACCTGCTCCTTAATGACCTGTCTCTGTACTGTCTAACCCCAACCTGCTCCTTAATGACCTGTCTCTGTACTGTCTCACCCCAACCTGTTCCTTAATGACCTGTCTCTGTACTGTCTAACCCCAACCTGCTCCTTAATGACCTGTCTCTTTACTGTCTCACCCCAACCTGCTCCTTAATGACCTGTCTCTGTACTGGGTGACCCCAACCCAAACTAACTGTAAGTCCCCTTGTGTAAAAGCTACTAAAGGACATAATAGAACACAGGCATCAAAGCTTCAGTATCTCACCCCGACCCACTCACCCTGCGTTGCCATAGCGACTGGACGCCGTGTGGCGGGACTCGCGGTGGATCATGGACTGCCTGCAGTGTGTGCGGTCGCGCCAGTGGGTGGGCGCGGTGCCGCTGGGGCTGGTGATGGGCGGAGACCCCCCGCCCTGCCCAGACACTGAGGAGGAAGAAGAGAGTCTGACAGCCCGCTGCTTCTGGCCGCCACGCCTTCAGCCCCAGAGAACCATGCCGGGAATCACAGGTACCAGGCGCACCGCTGCCCCCCCCGCGCGGGACCTCAAACTACCTCTCCATCGGTCGTGCAGACGTAAGGGCTGGTTTGAAATCGGGGACTCTGTTGCCGTAGTGTGTGCAGGGTACTTAACACAACTGGTCAAACTTGATCCATGCGGCCCCCCCCCAACACCGCTGCCTGCTATTGGTCAACAGCACCTTGTTAAAGAATGGCTGTGTTCGAAATCATTCCCGAACCCGGATATAGTTCACTATATAGGGTGCTCGCCATTTTGTAGTGGTGTTCGACTTCTCAGTGGTTAATTTCATGCACTATGTAGAGCACTTGAAATACCCAAAATTTGAGTGCACATACGATGTACCCTATATGTTACTGCCGTATACCACAATGCAATGCGGTCCTTGATCAAGGAATGTAACATTCAACATCAATACAACCTCCAGCTTTCCTCGTGGGAGCCCGTTTGATTACATGATGTGGGCGAATTCGAATTCTCGTTTGTTCGTTCCCTATGTAGTGCACTATATCATGAACACTATATAGGGAATAGTGAGTGAGTGAGTGAATAGGGAACGATCCAACACAGCTAATGTGTCTCGCCTCATCGCGACTTTTGTGTTTAACATTCTCTGCGACTACAGCAAATTAGATTTTGCTTTAAGCATACTATATTTCTTTACTGTAATGATATTCATGTCTGGCCGTGTGTTTCCCTACCTGTCCACCAGGTGGCAACTGGTGGACAAGGAAAGTGTGAAAACGTTATGTATCGACAGGAAGTCACAGAGCAGAGAAGGAAAATGTTTGGGTGGTAGTATCGTGGTAGATCTTTAACCATTCAGATACAAGATCAAGATGCCCCCTACCTGCTCCTTAATGATGTGTGAGCTCAATGTATGTTGTTACTATTGAAAGCGTCTGCTAAATTACTAAAAAGTAGACAGTAAACAAGTGATTTCAGTCAGAGGTCTGTTTTGGGGCTACAGGGTGGGGGTCAAAAGGTTAAAGGTTATGGTCAAGCACAATGTTAGGGCTAGAGCAATAAGGGCCTAAACTCTTTGAATGTCTCCTAGTGTGTCCAGGGGCTCTGGTCGGGGCCACCCCTGTTCCCGTCAGCCCTGAGGTGGGTCCTGCAGCACCCGGGCTTCTGGTCCCACAGCAGGCCATCAGCACCCTGCTGGAGGGCGTGGCTAAGGGCGGCTACCCAGTCGACATCAGCGCCCAGCTCGACCAGACCGAGCTGGGCAGCGCAGGTTCTCTGGTGCAGCAGGGGCTGACGGAGCCGGCACTGACGGAGCCCAAGGTGGGGTACGACAGTCTGGTGGCTCCCACTACCCCCACCTTCTCCACTGAGCAGGCCCACCCCCATAGCATCAGCGAGGTCCTGGAGCCCATGGAGATGGCGGAGCTGGTGGACATCCTGCCCACCCTCAGCCTCATCGAGGAGGAGACGATGCCCATCGACTGCTCCACCCCCTCCATGATGGAGATGCTGCAGACCTTCGGCCTGGGCATCGGGGAGCCCGGAGCCTTCTTCGACCTGGACAACCTAGACCTGAGCCCCGAGGCGGCTAGCACCTCGCTGCCCGACGCCTACGACAATCACATCTCCACGGAGACAGCCGCCCCAGAGGGATGCTGGGAGAACAAGGCCCTGCAGGGGGGTGGCGGCGGCAGCGGGCGGCGGCGGCGGCGGGTCCGTTAGGGGGCCCGGGGTCGCCGTCGGTCGGTGGCGGCCGGAGGACAGGCACGCTCGTCGTGGGGAGAGGTCAAGTAGAGTGGGTGACCTCATCTCACGAGAGCTCCTGATGACCTCTGACCTTCCAACAGAGGACTGAAGAAGAACTCCCCCGCCCTGTCACCACCCTGTTGCGCCACAATCACTTCTTCTGCATCAATCACAAACCCTTAGTTCAGACCCCATGTGAGACCTTGGCATCACAGAAGTAGACACGTTGGATCGGGTTTTACTCCTCAAAGATACAGGAGATCATTCCTTGGCACATTTGTAGCACTAGCTTGTTTTGCTTCTCGAATGGGAGTCTTTATAATGCAATAGTCAAAACTGAAAAATATTTCTCTACGTATTCTTGCCAGTATATCCTGGATAATCTCCATCATGTGATATGTACTATATTATATACTACATTTATACTATATATAAATAAATATATATGTATAGTACCTGACAAGACGACAGAGTTGACCATCAATGACAAAAGGAACAGTAATAATATTAATAGGAGATTATAATTAATAGGTTTATTATATTTACGGATGGCTCAATCTCATATGTACCCAAGTTCTAGTCAGTTTATATATTTGTATATGTGATCATTTAAAACCAGAATGTTCAGGGATCCTCGTTGAGATAAGGGGGACTTGGAGGATGTGTTTGATGGTCGTTATCTGGTGGTTCAATTGGGTCAGGTTCCCCTGGTTCAAGGGTTAGGGTTGGGGTTGGGGTTAGGGTTAGGGTTCGGGAATTTAATACAAACGGGAGCAAACAGCAATCAAGCAGGCAGGAGTTTGTTTGCTTGGTCAACAGCTGCGGTCTTCTTTCTATAGACGACCAACCAGGGATGAGGTTGTCAAGGCCTGAGATGGAGAAGCAGTAAAAACGGTTCTAAAACATTATTATATCTGCACTTACGTGTTGCTTTATCAATTTAGCATGAGTGTTTCCACTGCTCTGGTGTGTCCTGTGGTAAAGGTTATTGGTTCTGTACGATTGTCAGATTTCAAACAATGTTTAGCAACTCATTGTTTTACCCCAACAGCAATAATTGTAGGTTCTTTTAGCTTCTTGTAACTTCTTGTACTTTTGCTTTACTTTTTTTGGCACTTTTTTTCACTCACTTAGATTTCCTGGTAACAAGCAATGTATTACTATATATGATGAAGTAGGCCTACAGGTTTCACGTGATGATTGTGAGGACTAACAAAAGACTATACCTAAAACATTGTCGCTTGCTGATGAACTAGATTCATCCTTCATCCTAATGTGGAGCATATAAAACAATATATTATAGTCATAAATTCTGCTGTGACATCGTGGAACAGTCTAGTTATCAGTTGTTAATAACCTTAAACCTCATCGTTTTTAATTAATGGGGTTTGCTTTATGCAAACCAAAATCAACAAACTTTTTCATTAAGAAACAAGCAGGGGTTTGGTCTTCTGTCATTTCACTTGGTGTTCGAGTCTATTGTCCCTTTGTTTCAACATGTTCTGTTATGTTTTAAAAACTCATTGTTTTCTCATCATAAAATATTTTTTGTTCTGAGCCAGTTTTTATCTTGATCATGATAATATTGTCCTTGTTCTAATGTATCGCAAATAAGAAAAATATAAGTAGATGCTATATTCCTTCATTTTCACAAATTAATCATCCAATTATTATAACTTATAACTATAACTTGGATAGTTCGCCATATTACTCTCAAATCTGGATGTAAAAATGCATGAACGAGTTATCCAACTGCACATTAGATTGTAAGGGGGAGGGTTGATATATTTATATCTGCTTTACGGAGATGAACGAGAGAAAACCACCGGATAAACCCGAGCATGCGCGGAATGCGCGAGCGTACCACGTCACGGATGCTGCAGAAGAACCGGCCCATCCAATATGCTGTTATTGTTTTAACATAACCGCAATGAAGCACAGATTACGCATGCAAATCTGACTGCTAATTCCAACATGGTGCTGTTTGTGACGATATTTTCCATACTGCTAATCGATGGCGTCATTGGACTCTGCGGCGTCATCAGAGGGTATGTTGACCGTGAAATATGCAATCTAGCCTTTCAGTATATATATATATATATATATATATATATATATATATATATATATATATATATAGACAAGAATATTCCGAAATCATCACAGAAATCACAACTCGATACTGTAAAGTATTGAAATGGTAGTAAATGACATCATTAACAACTAAAAACTATGTTTTAAAGGAAATGTATACAGTATAAAATACACTTTATTCAAACGTATTGTGAATATATTCATTAAAAAGTACATAGATCTGCACAGACAGGCTTATATGTAGGTCTGTGCTATGAATACTACTAATAGTGAATAGTCTGGATGACTAACCGCGTGTTCCTCAGGCCGGCCGGTGCTGCGTCTGGTTCTGCTGGGGAGGACGGGCTCGGGCCGCAGCGCCAGCGCCAACACCATCCTGGGGCGCTACGCCTTCCCTTCCTCCGCCTCCCCCCGCTCCCTCACCCACCACTGCCAGACGCACAGCGGCACCGCGATGGGTCGGAACCTGGATGTGACAGACACGCCAGGGCTCTTCCACACCGGCCTCTCCCCGCAGGAGGTGACCCAGGAGCTGCTCCGGGGCCTCCTGGTGCTGGCCGCCCCGGGCCCCCACGCCCTCCTGGTGACCCTGCGGCCGGGCCGCTACACCCAGGAGGAGCGGCGGGCACTGGGGTGGCTGAGGGCTGTGCTGGGGCCCCGGGCCCCCGAGTTCACCCTGCTCCTTCTCACCTGGGGGGAGGAGGGGCTGCAGGGCCGCGGGCCTGGGGACTTCCTGGAGGAGAGCGAGGAGCTGAGGGAGTTCGCACGGAGCTGCCGCGGCGGATGGCACCTGCTGGAGAACAGGGGGAGGAGAGGCCGGCCGGCGGGGGGAGCGGGGGCAGGTGCAGACGCTCCTGGAGAAGGTGGAGAGGATGGTGGAGGAGAACGGGGGGGGTTTCTATAGCAACGAGATGCTCCGGGATGCAGAGGGGTCCATCCGGGAGGTGCAGGAGGAGAGGGTTCCGGGAGGTGAAAAAAGTTGGGAGGACCTGGGAGAGGAGGAGGCGAGGAGAGGGGGACGAGGGGAGGGGGAGACGAGGAGAGGGGGACGAGGGGAGGGGGAGACGAGGAGAGGAGGGGGAGAGGAAAGGAGGGGAGAAGAGAGGAGATGGAGAAGCGTGGATGATCGAGGGGGAAGAGAGGAGGAGGAGAGGAAGAGGGAGGAGGAGGCAGCCAGGCGAAAAGAGGAGAGGGAGTTCTGGTCCGAGCTATTGACGGCGGTGGGGAGGGGGGCTGCGGAGGGGGCGGGGCTATTAGAGAAGGGGGAGGGGCAAACGGGGAAGAGGCCTGGGCTAGGAATGGCCCTGAAGAAGGTCAGTACCATGGCAACCTCGCCACTGTCGGTCACCTCGGCGGCCAGAGCGGTGGGTGGGGCCATGAGGGAGGGGGGGAGGGTCTTATTCAAACACCGCAAGACGCTCCGGCCCTGATGCCCTGCGTGCGTGCTCGTGTGTTCTACGGATGTGCACAGAAGTGATCAACCCTCATACTTGCTCATTGACAAACTCATTCTGCACTCTAAGGAAACCTCTAGTTCCTCTACATATTATGTATTTTGAGAGGTCCCGTTTTATTTAATCAAGAAATTATTCTATTTTGTTTTGGACGTATGCTTACAATGCAGGCCGTTCCAATTCCTGCCGTCAATGTGCCAAATAATGATTGTTTAAGCTGCTAGATGCAAAAGAGCTCACATAATGGTGGTGCCAGTCAAGTTAAATCTATTATTTCAAGGACATCACATCTGGTTTCCTCAGAAGATTTCCTCAAAGACAAAACCATTTTCACCAGCTTGTTAACGATTCTTGGACGGTCCTAAACCACGGTTGGTATCCTTGTTTGTGTACCTGGTTTGTGTGTGACATCCTGGTGTGTCACTCTAACAACTCAACCACACCTTGTTAACACAGCATCCATCTTGAAGAACACAAGTCCATTCATTTAGTTCAGGGTGAATATGACACACACACGACACACACACACACACACACACACACACACACACACACACACACACACACACACACACACACACACACACACACACACACACACACACACACACACACACACTTCAAACTAAATCTGAGGCAATGCAAGGATTATGTTGGTCAATGATGGTTTCATGAAAATAGTTTAGTGCGGGCAGTTTAGCATGAGAGATCTTTACGAACATTGATACAATTTAAGTGACATACTTTGGAGTGAAAAATGTGACACTTTCAAAATCTCTACATATAAAGACGTTCAATTTTGAAAGGAATAGAGTACTTTACACATCAGGTGAACATTTTATGAACAGTTTATCTTCAAAACAAATTTTTACCGCTTTCAGTTGTCTCTATGGACACAGGTGGCAAGTTAGGGAAGGAAACGGCCTAAAAAAGTGATGAAAAGCAGTTTAACACTCAGTATTTTTATAATAAAAGTTCTACAGAGACACGCAATCACACCTGTTGTAGCTTCAGTAACAAAATATATCAATGCAAACACTCAAACTGAAACACATACACACACACACACACAGCTGTTGTCACTTAGGTAACCAAATATATCCAATACACACTCACTCTGAAACACAAACACCCACAGTCTTAAAACATCAGAGGCAAGGTCCTCCACTCATCAAGGCACTAATCCATCGGGGGGGGGGGGGACACCAGTCCATCTAGACGGGCATAGGCAGACCCATCTTTCCACTCCCTCGGAGGACTGAGAAGAGAAACCACAGAAGAAGAAACCATGAGGAACTACAAGCACTGGGACTATTATAATGCAATATATTGTTAAATGGTTATAGACATTCAGAATTAAATACATTATATATTACAAATGTTATTCACGCATATTCTGTTCACTTGGTTAATATACACATTTTACATTATTAAAAAAGTATTATTACTGTACACACAGATTATTAAAAAGAGTACATGATTACAATTATATAAATTGTTAATAATATAAATAATTTGGTAATTTTGCATAACAGGAAGAATATCTTCTTCCGCATCAAAACTGAAGTCCTCTGGTCCATCCCAACACATGTGAGCTCATATTATAAACTGGTTGGCGAATGAATGACCCCTCACCCCGGGTGATGTAGAGGTAGAAGAAGTCGCAGTAGAAGAAGGTCTGGACGACGCCAGACACCACGGCGATCTGGTCGAAGAAGCCCTCCGTGTGGTAGCGCCACACCCAGTTGGCCAGGTACAAGGCGCGGTACAGCCCCAGGAAGAACAGGTAGTGGGTGGTGATGGACTCAGCCTCGCCCGTGTTGGTGATCATGAACAGCTGGGGCATGATGGCTACCGCCTCCAGGAAGATGGAGAACGTCCACAAGATCTGGAGATGAGAGATGGGTGGGGGGCGGGGGGGGAGGTTGAACCGAAAGGTTCAGGATTCGATTCCTAGTGTCTGCCCTTGCCTCTACCTGGACATTAATGAACTGTCTCTGTACTGTCTAACCCCTTACTGCCCCTTAATGACCTGCGTCTGTACGGTGTAACCCCTACAAGCTCTTTAACGACCCATCGCTGTACTGTCTAACCCATAATTAGTAGAAGTTCAGACCTTATGTTGAAAAAATAGGGAGCAAAACGGAGCATAGCAAATTACACCCAAAAAGACACAGACCACACAAAATACCTTGAAAGAGTTTTCAGAATTCAATAAGTAGAGTACCGCAAATAAACCTTCTGCATTATCTTGTCAATTGTATTACGTCTTCCCAGGTAAACAAGGCTGCTACAATAGTACAAGGTTAATGGTCGGAGTATAAGAACGCCGTTATATTGAACCCTTATGATAATGCCCTCATTTCTTATGCCGTTAATATTTCCAACAAACGTTTTAAATGTCAATGATCAACATATTGTCAGACCTTAAAGGAGACAGGTTATACCACCAGGTGTGAGTGTGATTAGCCTTACAAGCCGTTTCGAAATATGACATCACTAGTGGACGTGTCCATCTAGAGCTGTGCCATCAGTCTACCAGCCTACCCAGTGGACTGAAGTAAACGATGCTCATCTATCCAGCACAGATCTAGGTGGACACGCCCATTAGTGATGTCATATGGGGCAGATTTTCGAAACGGCTTGTAAGGCTAATCACACTCACACCTGGTGGTATAATAGGTCTCCTTTAATGTCTGCTGTAGGTGAGGGGATATCGTGTGTTTACACGTTTCAACGCCACGTCACAAAGCATCGCCTGTATCCACTGGAAATGGACAATAAATATGATCTGTATCCGAGCGTGTCTGCGTTGGTACGGGCGTGCGAAGCGGCAGTCTCCGTGGTAACAGCGGGTACCTCTAGCGGCGTGAAGGCATAGTTCTCCAGGAAGGAAAGCCCGACGACGGGGATGAGGAGGAACTCCAGGCGGAAGGTGTCGTGTTCGGAGGTGGAGGTGCTCCTGAAGCGCATGTAGATGAGGTAGACGGTGGCATAGGACAGAGAGAGGAACACCACCTGGAGAGAGAAAGGGAGAGAAAGAGGGAGAGAAAGGGAGAGAGGAAGGATTCTCTCTTGATCTGCTCTTCTGTAGCGGTAACTCAATGCACACTCTGAGTCACAACCAGGGGTGGACTGGCCATCTGGCATACCGGGCATCGTCCCGGTGGGCCGTTGACCCAATGTGGGCCGGTCCGGTCCGCTATGTTTAGTTTTTTTCTATCTCTCTCTACATTCCCTCCAATGGGGCCGGCCAATGGGCTACAGAGGACTAGCAGTGTGTTGGCAGCATCGACACACATTATTGGTCTATGTTGTGTCATTGTCAATCAATGACACATGAGCTGTAAATAGAGATGCAGATCAAGCTGTATGTAATACCACGAGTAAAAGAGATGAGATAACAATAGTAATAGAAAACAAAAACAGATGAGATACCTTTTGAATTTTAGCACAAAATACAAGTCAACCTATAGGAAATAATTAGTTTAATTTGCAATATTTGCCATTGAATTTATTGTACTCTTTCAATTAATTTATTGTTTACTGAGCTGATGACCATTTCATGTGGTGAGAGGAATGCAGTATGTATATGTTTAAAGGTTTATGCAAAGAAACATACTATATGTGTGATAAAATGACAATTGGTAATTCTTAAATGTCTCTTTATATTCTCTGCTACCATCATCTCCTGTCTCAGCATTACAGAAGTTCTTCTATGATGCTAGAGAGAGAGACAGACAGATTTTCGTCTTGACTGTGATTTTATTATGCAACTTGTTTTGTCTCAGATTGAAACAAAAGGTTTGATTATGATTATTTCCTGTTTGAAGATTTTCCTATTGAAACAATCTGGCATATATCTTTAAGTTCAATTAACAGTTCTGCAGGAGTAGCCTTAGGGCTCTTTTGAGACTTAAAAGTCATCCTTCACGACAGAATCAATTTGTTCACCAAGTGTTCACTACATCACAAAAAGGCTAAAATTGGCTACATATACTTGTCAAGTAAACAGATACTGAGTAACAAAGTTCTGTTTGCTGTTTCTTGCAGGTCATGAGTTTGTGTAGGAGTGTAAGCTGGCTGGCTTCCTCATACGTGTATACATACATGTGCACATACACGTATATGAAAATGCATATCTATTCAGACCTGTAATTCATGTTGTAGAATTTATTTCACACCACTATAGATAAAAAAATAATAATTAATATTCTCTATTTATGGTTTCATAATGACTGAGTCACCGCTTAAAACACAAATGAGTTTCAGCTCTAATGCTGCTACTCGGCCTGTAATATGTCTTCTATTTTAGATTATTTGTCAAGGATGATTTTGTGTATTATCTGATTGTCCGAGTCTTGGTTTTTAACTAATGCTGGGCTTACACCAAAAGATTTTCACAGCCACAGACTAAAAGACTGCAAGAAAGAATGTTTAGCGTTGGAGATCAAGTGTGATACTATATAGACGGTGATTGAGTTTAGGGGTTTTGTAGATCTTATGGGGTGTGGGCGATGCCAGGCGGCGACCACAGGAGTTCCGTCTTTTACTTCACATGTTCGGGTCCTTCCCATCTGTCTTGTCAGTCAGCACAAGAGAACATCAAACTCGTGAAAACACAAAAAACTATCATACAGCTGCATGTGACTCAAATGCTAGCTCACGGATGTAATATGTTACTGCGATTTAAATGGTTTTAATCAAGTACATACAGGGTTCTTCCCGTTTCATCTTCGTCCCACCCTGCTGCTGATACATTGTAGTGGGCGGGGTGTCTGGACAAGAAAATGCCAGGGCTGAATTTCTGTACCAGTCCACCCCTGGTCACAACTACAAGTGTGTGTTATACTTGTGCTTGAGTTTGTATACCTTCATAATGGTGTTGTAGGCAGAGATGTAGAAGGTGAACAGGTCGAGGTACCGGCTGGTGAAGAACGACCACCGCGAACAGAACCTGCGACTTACCGGAGATTCCTGCAGGAAAAAACATGTCAACACGTCACTAAAATGTTTAAAGGTCGGGCTCAATAAGCAATAATCAAACCTGTTATGTGTAATTAAGATTTCTGATTCTGATTTTCACCCGACAGCTCCCGCATGGGTGTTTTACTAATGAACACATTAAGTGCAGCAGCACACGGGACAATTAATGGTGGATAAACGTCACTTTATGCCACGTAGCGCCTAGCCTGTCCTGCAGGCACCCCGCTGTACAGTAAAAACATCATAACACAGACTCGCTGCCCCAGATAGCAAAGGCTCGAGGTATTTGACAACATGCGCACAGCCTCGCTTACACGCCTAGAAAGTGCATGACATGTAGGCAACCAAAATAAACGACGACACTTTAAGGGTTGTGGTGATTATGGCCCTATAGTGGACCCAAACCTAGACGTCCCCAAATGCCCCCCGACATACCAGCGCAGGATCGGCTCCTCCAGATCTTCAGAAAAAGAATGAGTATCGCCACGACGTGGGACACGTCACCGGCTAGACGAAATATGTTCATGGTGAAATATTCGACCTCTCAGATGCACTTTGAATCCAACTATCAAGTCCGTATGTGGTAGCAGAGGCTTGACCCAGACAGAAACAAAGTACCCTGAACTTCTGATACGATCAAGGAGACGCAACAAGAGACGAATGTAAATCGTAGATACGCGAAAGGTTCTTCTGCGACGTGGCCTGGCGGCTTCTGGTGCAGACGGTCGCAGAGCCGATGAGATATTAAAGAGAGTCGGCAGGCGGATTCCTGTGCAGCCGCAACGGGTCCAGGCGTCCACAGGAGTCGGTTGTGTGGCGGTGACGTGGCTGACAGCGGCAGGGGTGGAAGCGAGGAGGAATTGGGAGAGACTGGGAGAGGCCTCGCGCTAGCTGGGTGGGACTGAGCATCCAGAGTCCAATCTCTATAACCAGCTTCTAAACAGACCGCCAGATGCCGCCCTACTGCAATCTGAACATGGACGGAGTCCAAGCGTTGTGCGTCGCTGAAGCAACATCCACACACAGTGCCAGGTCTGACTGAAGATAGACGGTTAGCATAGCTGACCTGTATGTATGCTTTGTATGCATTATGAGCGTTAACCTAAAGGGTAACAGCAGTAATCTGGTCTGATTACAGGCTATTTATAAATCTCTCCCCTCAACCCCTCGTTAACCACTAGCATCAGGATGTGACCCAGTTTTACACACACACACACACACACACACACACACACACACACACACACACACACACACACACACACACACACACACACACACACACACACACACACACACACACACACACACAGGTAGTCAGACGGACAGGTAGAGAGACAGACCGACACACACACACACACAGACAGCCAACACGGCAGCAGGAGGAGATGAGAGCGCTGCAACTACTGCAGCTCCATTCCCTTGCAAGCACTAGAAACCTGCCTCATCCTGCCGTCTGATCCAGTGGAACGAGACAGGATTGAATCTATCCGAGTCAACCCCGTGACCCTACCTCCACGAGGCTATGGAATGAGAGATCTTTTGATACAGGTTATGAGAGTTTGGATGAACACATGGCGAGAGAATCTAAACCGGCTCCTGGTCTCTGAACTCCTCTGGCCCCCCTCTCCTTACCTCTCCTCTCATCACCACCTCGTCTTCATACATAGGAGATGGTCACAGCAGATTTGACTGGACAGTGCACATCTCCTCCTCCCCTCCTCCTATGGGATTGCGCTGGTGTGGGGAGTAGAGGACAAAGTTCCTCTCCTCTCCGCCTCCACCCCTCCTAGTATGGAGTTGTGCTGGTGTGGAGGACAGAGTTAACAGACAGGATTACAGCCAGAGGACAGCGGAGGCAGTGAAGGAGAAAATAAAGGATTTTCTCAGGGGAGAGAAAGCCAAGGGAAGATTGACTAAACAGAACTCTGGGAGAATGAACATGGAACCCTTTGAGCTGAACTGAAAAGGAGTGATTTTGACCTTAGCAAGTCAGAGTTTGGACAGGTATAGCGGTAAGTACTCTTCCTCCTTCCTGTAAACAATGTCATATAGACCCTGAGTTAACATATTTATCGTTGGATAACTAATCCACCACTTCATTTTCTCTTGTCATCTAATTGTTTCATCAAACTATAAAGAGTTTTCTTGGTTAGATCTTGTTTGTAAAAATCGAAATTAAATAGTGATAGAACAACCAACTTGTTGTCGTTGGTTATTTAATATTAAGATAATCATTTAGCGATATTGGAGAGGAAATGGGTGTCTCATGGTAACAGAAGGACACCCAGCAGGTAAACACTGTATGGATGATTACATTTATGAATTAATGACGAGCTCTGTAGTGGGTTTGGATAAGTAAGGTAAACATTCACAAACATCATCAGCTTCCAATCACAATGCCAAGAAATACTGTGTCACGATGACAGATGCTTGTCATGTACAAGCTTATTATATGCACACTCCTGCATGGTAATGCCTACTGATGACCGGGTCTTAAAGATATCTGACAGAGGTCTGACAGAGGTCTTCTAAAGATGGTTGAACCATCTTTCATATGGTTCAACCATCAATACCTCAACATGTATTGATCAATACAATCATCGCTACCTGAACCTTTCTCATGGGACAGTGGAGGTCGTTGAAACTGGTTTAGTTTGGAGTGGTTTGTAATTGGTTTAAATGGGGTGTCTTATTGGTGGAGTTGTGTGTGTGTGTGTGTGTGTGTGTGTGTGTGTGTGTGTGTGTGTGTGTGTGTGTGTGTGTGTGTGTGTGTGTGTGTGTGTGTGTGTGTGTGTGTGTGTGTGTGTGAATGAGTGCATGGATGATTGTTCAAATTAGTGTATGTATGCGTGTGAATGTGAGGTTCAAAGTAGGGGTTATTAAAAGTGATTTAAGATGTTTTTTATTATATAGAACAATAAAACAAACAAACCCACCTGGATCCATCCATCCAGCCTTTATCTGTCCATCCACCTTCAATATACCATCCATCCATCCATACAATAATGTATCTTTCCATCCAGCCATCTCATCCCTCTCTCTATCTCTCGCTCCCTCTCTCTAGAGAGACAGGTCATTAAGAAGTAGGTAAGGGTTAGACAGTACAGAGACGGGTCATTAAGAAGCAGGTAAGGGTTAGACAGTAGAGACAGGTCATTAAGAAGTAGGTAAGGGTTAGACAGTACAGAGACAGGTCATTAAGAAGCAGGTAAGGGTTAGACAGTACAGAGACAGGTCATTAAGGAGCAGGTAGGGGTTAGACAGTACAGAGACAGGTCATTCAGGAGCAGGTAGGGGTTAGACAGCACAGAGACAGGTCATTTAGGAGCAGGTTGGTGTAATAGGGGTCATCTTGCTCTAGGATGCTTTCTGGAAGAGTGAGAACATGGGCATCAAACCCAGAACCTTTTGGTTTGGTCCAGCTTTGATACAATTGGTCTGCTGCTTGCTGCTGTATACAAGACGGGGATGGATGATTTCAATTATTCTTCCAGTAGGAAGCTTGTTTCAGTGTCTTTCTATCTGTGTGTCTTGCTGTCTGTCCGACTGCCGGGACATTGGAGCAGCTGGTCTGTGGTACTAGGGGGTTGACCAGGGCCACCGGGGCCCCTGTGTCCAGAGCGTGGCCCCTGGGAGCCACTGCCAGGGGTGATGGGAACAAGACGATCCAGCAGGTTCGTCTTTCTAGATTCTCCTTCATCGATAAAATACTCCATTGTAAAACAGATTTGTCCGTTGATCCTCGTTCCTGTCTATCGGTCTGTCTTTCTATCAGACTCTATGTGTCTGTCATCGTTTTTGGGAAGTTCCTGCGGTGTGTTTGGTTATAATCTCTAAATCCATCCTGAGAGCAATCCTTCTCACCTTCTCAGCCGCTAATCCTCGTGTGACACCTCAACACAGCCTTCCTCCGAGTAGGGAGCTACCCAGGGCCTTGCTAGCTAACTCTGTCCACGCAAGATATTTAGCCTGAACTTCAGTATATATGCACACATATTATTAACACACACATATATATATATACACACACATACATATACAAAAATATACACACACACACACACACACACACACACACACACACACACACACACACACACACACACACACACACACACACACACACACACACACACACACACACACACACACACACACACACACACACACACACACATATATATCTACGCAAATATATACACACATATATATACCTAATTTACAGTGTTTTGAAAGGCTTGTAACACCTTTCAATCATCATTTGATAGAATTTTGTTATGTTTTAAAATAAAGCCTGTATTAAAATCATATTTTTATTCCCTCCACCATAAGGCCCATATTGGATAACAGAGTTAATACTGCTCCCATAATCTGATTCCACCCACTGCATAAAGGGCACTGAGAAGGTGCTCATCCCTCGCTCTGAGCCGGCAGGCTAACGGGGAGCTAAGGAGTGACTCAACACAAATGTAATGCTTATATATGTGTGTGTATATATGTGTGTGTGTACAAATGTTTGTAAATCTTTGTGTATACTGTTTATGTGGGTGTAACAGGTCATATAATGGTAGCTTTAGGAGTATATGTAGGGTTTAAAATAATTGTTAATTGTTGATTTTTGCCAATGCATGATGAAATGATTTAATATGATTTGTTATGATATGATAATGGTTTGATTCTCTCATAGTCTACGTCGATGAACTTGCGCGGTATGTGTGGTATGATGTCAGTATCGATCCCTCTAACGTCAGGGAGCTGTCCTCCAGGTTCAGCCTGGGGTCCGTCGTCCTCCAAGAAGACGAGCACCGTAAGGTCTCCAGCCAGGGTCTCCTGAACGGCCACAACTCCCCGCCGCGCTCCTCCACCTCCTCCTTGGCCACCGGCAGGGAGGAGCAGCGGGGAGGGATGAGGAGCTCCAGCGGCCGGGGCCCGACGCGGGGCCCCTCCGGCCAGCTACGGAGTCGCTTCGTGAAGAAGAGCGGCCACTGCAACGTGGTGTTCAGCAACCTGGAGGACTGGAGCCAGCGCTACATGGCCGACCTCTTCACCACCTGCGTGGACATCCGCTGGCGCCACCTGCTGCTGCTCTTCTGCATCAGCTTCCTGCTCTCCTGGCTCTTCTTCGGGCTCATCTTCTACCTGGTGTCCCTGGCCCACGGGGACTTCCAGAACCCGTCTGAAGCGTCGCCGGCGGGAGCGACCCACGGACCGGACCCCCTGCTCCCCCCGGTCCCGGGGGGCCGGAGGGAGCGCATGCCCTGCCTCCTCCACGTGCACGGCCTCCTGGGCGCGCTCCTGTTCTCCATGGAGACCCAGACCACCATCGGCTACGGCTGGCGCTGCGTGACGGAGGAGTGCCCGGTGGCCGTGGCGACGGTGGTGGTGCAGTCGGTCGTGGGCTGCATCCTCGACTCCTTCATGATCGGCACCATCATGGCCAAGATGGCGCGGCCCAAGAAGCGGAACCAGACGCTGATGTTCTCGCGGAACGCCGTGATCGCGCTGCGCGACGGCCGGCTCTGCCTCATGTGGCGGGTGGGGAACCTGCGGCACTCCCACATCGTGGAGGCCCACGTGCGCGCCCAGCTCCTCCGGCCCTACGTCACGGAGGAGGGCGAGTTCGTCCCCCTGGAGCAGATGGACCTGAACGTGGGCTACGACGAGGGCACCGACCGCATCTTCCTCGTGTCGCCGCTCGTCATCGTCCACGAGATCGACAAGGACAGCCCGCTGTACTCGCTGAGCCGGGCCGACCTGGAGGCGGAGCACTTTGAGATCGTGGTCATCCTGGAGGGCATGGTGGAGGCCACGGCCATGTCCACCCAGTTCCGCAGCTCCTACCTGGCCCGCGAGGTCTTCTGGGGCCACCGCTTCGAGCCTGTGATCTGCGAGGACCGCGACCGCTACAGGGTGGACTACTCGCGCTTCCACCAGACCTACGAGGTGCCGTCCACGCCGCACCTCAGTGCCAAGGAGCTAGACGAGGCCGCCAGCCGGCCTCCCTCCACCGGGACGCGGCCGCCGTCGGCCAAGGAGGCGCCGAGCTCGTTCTGCTACGACAACGAGGTGGCGCTGATCTGCGGCGACGACGACGACGACGAAGAAGACGACGACGAGAACGACATCTTTGACTTGCGCCGGACGCTGTCACCGGGGGGGAGGCGGGAGGAGAGGAGGACCTCGGTGACCGTGGACCTCCAGACGGCGGGACAGGACTCGGCTGCCATGACAACAGGCAGCCAGAGCTTGATGTGCGTGCTGGACATGGACAACCACCAGAGGGAGTTCGATATGCTGCAGACGGCAATTCCGCTCGATCCGCAGTCCTACAAGAGCGAGCAGGAGATGTAGATGTCTGAGGGACACTGGAAGGGGACGACTGCTCGGGGGTTGTTCTTAGCCTTGCTTCTGTTGGCTGATGTTTGGGATTGGAGAGTGGGACATATCTATTTTACTGTATGGTGGAGAAACTGGAAAACTGATTGATTATTAAACCACGATGAGCCGTATTGAGGCAGTGGGCATCCAAGAAATGAGATTTTGCTGAGAAATGAACTTGATTCTGACTGAAGTACTCATTCTCCGTCACATAAAAACCTCATGACAACAACATTAAGACAAGATACAGATGACGGTTGTCTGATTAATGCTCAAATGCTCCTCTATTTTCAAGTCCCTGAGAGGCAAAAATGTGAGGACTGAAAACCGTTGTTCTTGAACTTGAATGTGTGATGATTCTGTGTGTGTTTGTGTGTGTCTGTGTGTGTGTGTGTGTGTGTGTGTGTGTGTGTGTGTGTGTGTGTGTGTGTGTGTGTGTGTGTGTGTGTGTGTGTGTGTGTGTGTGTGTCTTTGTCTCTGTCTTCTTTCAAATGCTACTATATTAATATTTTAGTTTTCTTGAGGGTTACAAATATTCAGGTAGTACAAATTGCTAAACATCCTCCACATTAAGCACAACAATACATATCGTAAGAGCACAGAGTCACTTTGCTACCATAACAGATGCTACCGTTATGGTTTAGTATTGATTTTTGATATAGCATACTGTAAGTTCTCACTAATGTCCCTGCTTATACACAAAGCCGGGTTGAGAAGCCCATTTCGGACTAAATGCTTAAAACAAAAAAATACAAAGCACTTGAATTGTTATTATTAATAAATAGTTATACAAATTATATTCTGCTCTTTATTTTGAAAGATGAATTGTAATACCCTATAGAAAATGTTAGGCGACGGCGACGTAGTTTTCAGACCTCTAGTGCCCTCTATTGGTGGTGAGGGTTAACTGCTTATTTGTGTTGGTTGCTTTTAGTTTCATACATCAGGAAATACACTTCACAGCAGCTGTACGGACGGCTTTTAACCAGCAGACGGGGGTTGTTTTTGTTATTTGATTTATTCCAGTGCTGCCTAACGACCCAGGACATCTCATTTTATTTACCCATTAAGAGAATAGACAATAACAAATGTGATATTACTAGAACGGATGTATCGCGATGTTAACTTTGGGGTCAGAACTAAAGACAGCAAAAATAGGTCAGGGCCAACTATCATCAAATTGTTTTGGCTGAAGTCACACACAAAATATTAATCAGATAAGTAGTTTTGGACCAACAGTAGGAATGGTCTCAATTTACTAGGAGACTGAACATGTCAAGTAGAGAGTCTTATTTATAAGCAAATAAACATTAAAACTCTTCAGAACAGGTAATTACGGAGGGATGGTGAAAGCACCACCCATCGGTGTTTGAAGAGCATTTTTTTAATTCCATGAAGTTAGTTTACAGAAAACTAACCCATCAAGCTTCATACTGATAATAATCATGGCTTGGCGTCAATCTATTAACTGAATCTTAGCCTCTTGTGGCGTCGGGGTGAACTGCATCGCGGGTGTGTGTCCTGAGTGGCCCGTGGCGTTGCCCTCTCCGCTGTTCAGCCAGATGGCTCCCTCTGGCAATCCTCCTCCCAATCTAGATTAAGATCACACACACGCACACGCACATACTCACACACACGCACACAAACACACAAACACACACACACACACACACACACACACACACACACACACACACACACACACACACACACACACACACACACACACACACACACACACTTATTTAATGTGCAAATACACGTCACAGTTTCACTAAGCCCTTTGTAAATGTGTGCGTTCGAGTTTCGCGTTACGTTGCTGACAGTGATATAAGACAGTAGCATTCTGTGAAACACGAGGATCCAGCAAACCTCGGGATTAAAACACAGCAGGGGGAGGGGCTCAGATTAAAGTATTTATACCACAAAGTCAAACATAGAGAGACAAAGAGACGGAGAGAGAGAGCGACACTGACAGAGAGAGAGAGAGATCAAAAGAGAGACAAAGTGGGAGAGGGATACATAGTGACAACGAGAGAGAGAGAGGGAGAGTGACCGGATAGATAGGGTGACAGCGTGAGAGACACATAGATAGAGGGTGGGGAACTAAGGAGACGGACAGTGAGACAGACAGACGGGAAGTAGAGAGAGAGAGAGAGAGAGAGAGAGAGAGAGAGAGAGAGAGAGAGAGAGAGAGAGAGGAAGAAAGGGGAAGTAGAGAGACAGACGGAGAGAGAAAGAGACACAGGAAGTAGAGAGACAGACAGGGGAAGTAAAGAGACAGAAAGAGAAACGGAGAGAAAGACAAGGAAAGTAGAGAGACAGACAGAGAGAGAGCCTGGGGAAATAAAGAGACCATTGATGAAGGAGTTGACAGAAAGAGAAGCAGGAGAGCCTTAGGTGAATGAGAGAGACAAGAAGTTGGAATGAACAGAAGACAGAAGATGGAAGATGGAAAGAGAATGTTTGAGAGATAGCGGGAGCGATTGAGAGAGCGAGAGAGAGAGAGAGAGAGAGAGAGAGAGAGAGACGGGGGGATTGTGGAGGATCAGAGAACAGCCTTCTGTCAGCGGTAACTGCGTGTCCCTGGCGTGATCCGAGCCCCTTCCTAGCGGGTTGTCTCCCTCCGGCGGGGCATGCGGAGCGGCGATGGGCTTCCTAGAGAACTACCAGGAGATCGACCCGGTCACCCTGAACCTCTGCATCCTCATCGCCAGCTACGTCATCCTGCTGCTGGTCTTCCTCATCTCCTGCATCATGTATGACTGCCGCGGCAAGGACCCCTCCAAGGAGTACGCCCCGGAGCCCCAGCCCACCCAGTCGCCCATCCGCCTGGTGGTGATGCAGAGCACCCCCGGCGCCGCCGCCGCTGCAGCCGCCGCGCGCTGGGACCCCACCAGCATCATCCCCAGCTACCACGACTCGCCGCAGACCGACTCCCGCCCCAAGAAGAGCACCACGGTCTGACCTCCGACCCTTGACCCCCGGACACACACAGGCCCCCCACCCCCCCCCCCCCCCCCTCAATCCGTGCTCCGCCTGGAGGAAAGACTCTCTCACTTCTGTACCGGACTCTGTGGCCATGTTGTGGGGACCCGTTTGTGGTTGTCAGCGGTTGTTGGTTGTTTGTTTACTGCGAGGGATGAGGCCGCTGGTCGACCCCAGAAGGTGAGACACAACTTGTCTTTGTTAACAAGTTTTTTTAACATCTTAGATCTATTATTGGTCTGTCTGTCTCTCTCTGTGAGTGTGTGTGTGTGTGTGTGTGTGTGTGTGTGTGTGTGTGTGTGTGTGTGTGTGTGTGTGTGTGTGTGTGTGTGTGTGTGTGTGTGTGTGTGTGTGTGTGTGTGTGTGTGTGTGTGTGTGGTTACCGTGGTTGGGCCTGTGATGCTGTAAGAGGGGGTCTTGGTGTCGGTCCCATTACAAGGTATGGGGTCCGACATCTTTTGTCTGAAAGGACGTATACATCTACATCTCTATATCTCTAATGGGGATAGGCTATAGGCTATAGTCAGTTTGAGAAATAAACTAAATTAAATATCGCATAACACAACACCCATTTCAAATGGAACAATATTTGTGTTCGGAAAACACCCCCACCCCCCAGTTCTCGTACCTATCCATATGCGCTTGTTCACGACTATTTTTGAATTTACTACACTCACCGCTGAGGGTGAACTCATATGGAGGGTTGAGTAGAAAACAATAAAACAGAGCAGAATGGAACAGAACAGAATAGAACACAATATTATGGAGTATAGTAGAATACAATTCAATATTATATAGTAAAATATAATACAATAGGGCCTGGCTAGTCTAGTTAGGGTGTTTTAGTTCCAGCTTAAAGGTTCCGGTTTTATTCAGTTTATTGTAGGGATGCTATACCAAGATGACACCTAAGCCCTACCTGTCTTTTGATCAAAGTGAATATACAGTATAGTTATGGTTAATACAATGTAATGTTATCTGAAAGTATCTCTGTAGAGTATAATAAAACTCCATTCTAAGTCAAAGATTCATGGTTTCCGACCTTAACTGCTCTGTCATCAAACTGAAGAGAGTTATTGAAACAGTGAGTTACTGAGGTATCGGCCCGCTAGCTGGTAAACCCACAAACATTCATTTTCTGATCAACATTGATGATGTTTAAAAGTCCACCCTTTTTATTACTGCTAAAACAATGTCAACAATAGCACCTTTTACACTTACACTAAGGTGCATTGTTGTGATAGCATAAGAAACACATTAGCATAGCATGTATGTATGTATGTATGTATGTATGTATGTATGTATGTATGTATGTATGTATGTATGTATGTATGTATGTATGTATGTATGTATGTATGTTGTATGTATGTATGTATGCGTGTATGCGTGTATGCATGTGTGCGTGTGTGTGTGTGTGTGTGTGTGTGTAAAGACCTAAAAACCTGTGGTGTACTCTATTTCAGTACTCATACATAATAAAAACATAAACACACAACCACTGAATTCATTCATCAGATCATCTGAGAGAACAGGAAACGTGGTTCAAAGCATTTGACCCAGACACACACACACACACACACACACACACACACACACACACACACACACACACACACACACACACACACACACACACACACACACACACACACACACACACACACACACACACACGATATTATGACAGACATCTGAAAGACAATGTTATTTTGAAGCAACTGCCAGGCCATTTGTAATCCTGGTCCAGAAGTAGGGCTACATGTATGTGGGCCAACACTCTAAGCTCAGCGTAGCTTGCTAGACCTGTTAACCTCTGAACAGCTAACACGCAAAGCTTAGCGTAGCCTGCTCGACCTGCAAACTCGTGAACAGATCGCGTAGCGCTGCATTGTCATTTAATGCTGTTTTGTCATTTGGCTGTCGGTCGCTGCTGTAAATCTGAGTTATATTGTATGCATATTGCATTTAGATAGTGGAATTTTACATAGTTTATGACAGAACTACTAACAAACAGAGATAGACAGGCAGACAGATAAGACTGTTAGACTGACAAATAAATAGATAGTTGAACAAACAGATGGACAAGTGGATAGCCTGTTGATAGACCGACAATATATATATATATATAAATATCTATATAGATAAAGATATATATATATAGATGGATAAAGAATAGGGATGTAGGTGTATTCGGACAATATTATCTTATCTATATCTTTACATGTTTATCAGTGCAGCTTTGGCCCAGCTTGTTTTAACGCTGAAGACTGTGGTCTTTGACCCTGTGACCGTAAAGATAAAGATTCCATGATTCTGAGAATACGGATCCAGCCTTGAGCAAACCACACAACATGCTTGGAAAACACACGTATAAATGCTGAGAACACACTTAGAACACATACTAAGCCTACTAAACATGCTTAGAATGCATTCACAGAACAACCATACAACTTAACACATGTCTTAACACATTTAGAACATGTACTTAGAACAGGCTTTGAACACATGCTTAGAACCCACTTAGAACACTGAGCAAAACATTTTTCTGATAATTTGTACTCGGTTCTGGTGATTGTGATAGTTCTATGAAGTCTGAAATTAGTAACATGTAATCGCTCTTGGTTTACCTTCAGGAATCATTAAGTGATTGGGCGGTCAGATAAATAATAAATGCTTATTTAAAACATTAATTATTTCAAAGGAGGATTTAAGTGCGGAGGAGGGATATCCACGGATCAGAGATTTTAATTTATTTGTGAGCTTTGTGTCATATCTGTGGTTTTAATGAATATGATTAATAACTTAGTGGATTTTATGATAGGATATGGACCAGATGATCTAGCCTACTACGGTATGCATTAGTTTCCGGGCTCCCATCCAGACGATAAAGAATAAAAACCCTATAAAGACCTTGCATAACATCGTTATCTAATGAAGCTGGTTGTGTAATCCAGATGTCGGTTAATTTAATAGATTGTGAGCCGGTTCCAATGTAGCCGACATCAACCACATATAAGTGAATGCTTATTCAGCATTCACACTAGATAGCCTATTCTTTATAATTATTATTATTTTATTGAGTATTCTGATCATGTCATTAACATAGGAATTCGGTAACATATCCCTAATTTATATTTCGGTAATAAAATATTTATATAAAGCAACCTATTATAGAAATATTGACTTTCATGGCAGAACTACGTGCAACGAACTAAGAAAGCAGGATTTGGGTCACAGCCATTTAATTAGGTAAAAGCTTACTTGGTTAATTCGTTTCTTCATTAAACACGTACAAAGTTAAAATAGTGTAAAGTAGAGATGTTGGTACATTTCCTCCCAGCGTGGTGAGTCATGGTTATGTCGTCACGCAGCTCCTCGCTAATTGGCCTGTTAGAATGACGCGCCACTTCTCCAATTCGCGTATTGGTTATAAATGCAAGTCACTCAACGTGTCGCTGCCCGTTGCCGGTCCTCCGGATCGCCAGCGGTTTCAGTGATCGGGAGTCGGGAGCCGAGGGACGGCGCTGCTGCTGCTGCTGCTTGCTCTGCTTTCGGTTGCGCTAGCTATCGTTCATGCACATTTTTGGCAAAGGCCCTTTGAGTTAGGCAGTATTGGTAGCAGAATGCTGCTACGAAAAAGGCTGAAAATGTTCGTGTGTACTGGAGTTAGATAACGAGAAACTGCTAAATGTAGCACATGTGAGATCGGGTTTTTTATATTAATTAATAGATGATAGGGTAGGGTTCATTTCCTCTGGCTAGCAAGGCAGCTCCATTTTCGGCTGTTATTTACTTTCTGCAATTATCTTGTTAGATTCGATTTTAAATTGCTTGTGTTGAAGCACTAAAATGAAGAGAGCAAACAGCCTTCAAAGGTTTGTAACCTGTGATATTTTACACCATTTCATCGCTAGAATGAAAATGACACTGGCGTGACCCACCTTCCCAATGTAATGGCTTCATGTAGGGGCACGTTGTTCTGGAGGTGTTGTTCTGACTCAGGCGGGTCACCTTCGGCCTAGTAGTTCAGTCATTGTTTGTCTGTGTTTTAGGTTTATGAACCACCGGGCGTCCGCAAACTGCCGCTACCAGCCGACCTGCTACGAGCATGCTGCCAACTGCTACACACACGCGGTGAGAAGACAGAAAGCATCGATGACATGTTATGTACTGACGTTAACCTAGGGTTCACCAACCTGTGGGTCGTGGGCCCCCAGGTCGTTCGATATGCTGGTAAAGCTGCGGAGGGAGATTGCGAGTTTAAATGCTGAGGATATTTCACAATCATTTCCTGTTTTAACACTAACACACACGATTGTTATGCAAAAGGATCTAATAATTGTACAGCCATGACCGAATTACCTTGTCACTGGGACATGATGGTGATGGGGTTCAACCTATCACATGAATAGATTTTCTCAGTGTTGTTGTTCTGATATGGGTGCTGTATGGGTGCGCTTGTTTCAGCTGCTGGTGGTGCCGGCGTTTTTGGGCATGGCGCTGCTGCACCGCCAGTCGGACGATGGCTGGCAGCGTTTGACGGCAGTGGTTTATGGCCTGGGCCTCATCGCCCTCTTCCTCGTCTCCTCCGTCTTCCACATCATCTCCTGGAAGAAAAGCCACATGAGGTGAGAGAGCCTACCGGGGTTGATGGGGTGGGTGATGGTTAGGTAGCTGGCCATAAGCGCTAAAGTAAACAATGAATGACAGCACTACTTGAATCCCGAATTGTTAAATTTTTAATAAAATATTTTCGAGATTTTGTTTATGCATTATTTATGTATGCATGTGTTGTGGCAGTTTTTATAAACGTACATAGTCAAAGACCTCCGCTGTTGCATATTGTTGTTGAGACTAAAAGATTTTTGTGTGGGTGTGTGTGTAGGTCTGTGGAACACTGCTTCCACATGTGTGACCGAGTGGTGATCTACTTCTTCATCGCTGCCTCCTACACCCCCTGGTGAGTCTTTCGCTGTAGGACTACAACATAGAACCACGACATGGGACTACAACCATAAGACCAAATCATAGTAGTACAATATAGGACTGCACATAGTATGACGACATAGAACTGCAACCACAGAACTATAACCAGTGGTGTAGTCCAGGGTATACGCGGGTATACGGCGTATACCCACTTATTTTTCAGTCAGCATTGCGTATACCCACTTCTAAACCCCCCCAGATGCGCACCATTCAGTAGTATCTGAAAGCGAAATCGCCCACTTTTCCCCGGTGAAGCCATGACCCACGCGCTACTCTGCC
This sequence comes from Melanogrammus aeglefinus, assembly GCA_900291075.1. Lineage (NCBI taxonomy): Eukaryota > Metazoa > Chordata > Actinopteri > Gadiformes > Gadidae > Melanogrammus > Melanogrammus aeglefinus. The sequence goes on from OLKM01001587.1 coordinate 65,772, forward strand.
ACTTATCGGCTCGCTGTACTGATTAGTTTGTTTAACTGTAGGCATGACGACGAATGAGCCAATCGGAGGGAGAGAAAGGCGGGTCATGCCGTAGTAATATAGTAAATATCGCAAAAGACAAATTTACATAGCTAGTATACTTTTACAAGTTTACTTTAAATGGTTTTCTATAATAATCCGGTAAAATGAAGCGAGCTATCCAAACAAAAATTTCATTTGACAATTTCACAAACGTCCTCGCGAATCAATATTAGCCAGCAGCTCAACAGTTAATGTTAGCGATCGTACACCGGTACAGTTACCGTCGACGCCCGCTCTGCCCCCCGCCCCCGTCGGAGAGGAGGCTGTCAGTGAAGGAGATGCTGCCTCTCCGCCCACAGCCAAAGATGCCGGTACAAACTTCGGATGAAGAACGTCAACTACGGTAGGTGGGCGTGGGCCTTTTTTTGTTGGGGGGGGGGGGGGGGTAATAAATAAAACGAAAGGGATTATGCAACTTTACACTTTCAAATGGGTTTTGGTCATTGTTTCCCTTGTAGCCCGTTATTCAATCACTTTAGTTATTTTATTACCTGTAATTCAATAATTTTTGTTGTTTTTCTGTAGACATTAATAATGACTGGCCAGACTTGTGGACTGCCAAACAAAAAGAAGATTTTAAATGCAAGAACCCCTGGTTGGGATCCAAAAACAAAAAAATGGGTAAGTTTAGGTAGATTGCTCGTTTGGGTAACTTCTGAAATAGTGGACACAGAGAAATATTGTGTGTGTTTATGCTTCACAGGATGTCTGGTCTGTAGCAGTGTGAACTCCATTGGGATCAACAAGGAGCAAGGTGTATCACTCTCAAGAGAATGGATGAACTTTGAAATTCAAGTGTCTGGCCAGGGAAGTAGAACAACAAGTCTGTCTGTCTTGAGAAATAAGGTGAGGAAACATGCTTTGTCCAAGGCCCACACTCAGGCAGTGAACGTGGCAGAGCAACAGGACAAAGCTGCCATTGAGAATGCAATGGAGGTTATGACTGAGTCCTACATGAAGGAAACTGAAGCCGTGTTTCGGAACAGCCTACCATATTGCCCAAAAAAAACCGACCCTTTTCTGACCATGAGAGCCTCATCGAGCTGCAGGAACTGAATGGTCTAAAAATGGGCACAATACTTCATTCACGTTACAGTGCAACACAAATAATACAACATGTTGCCAGTGAGATGCAGAGCAAAATTGTCAAAAATGTAACATTATAGCATCATCCAGTAAGTTGGCTGTCCTAATTGACGAGGCATCTTCTTTAAGTCACAAAGCTGTCATGACAGTTTCAATTAAAGCATCAATTCAAGAAGAAAGCCCTGAGTTCATATTCATTGAACTTGTTGAACTGGAAAATCAGAGAGCAGATGGCATAGAACAGGCGTTACTCACCTGTTTAACTAATGCTGGCTTTACAGAAGAGTGGCTACATGAAAAACTGGGTAACATTTGTATCTGATGGAGCCAGTGTCATGTTAGGAAAGAAGTCAGGAGTAGCAACCAGGCTGACCTCGAGATTCCCGAAGCTTTTTGTATGGCACTGCATGAACCATAGACTTGAACTCGCTGTGTCTGATGCAGTTGATGAGGTAAACTCTGTCAATCATTTCAAAACTTTTATCCAGAAGCTATATTCTGTGTATAGTATGTCAAACAAAAATGAGCGTGAACTCAAAAATGCAGCAGCTGAAGTAGGCTCACAACTTCTTCGCATTGGCAGAATCTTGGATGTACGCTGGGTGGCCAGTAGCTTTCGGACTGTTCGTGCTGTTTGGACATCCCTGGAGCTCTTGTGCAGCACTTTAAAAAATGCTTGCTGTGATGAAGAACAAGGTCACCCAAAGACAGGCCAAATGTACAGAGGTTTTACTAGACCGTGTTCAAAGTCCAGAAATTTATTTGTGACCTTGGGCTCATGTATGACACACTCCATGAACTAAGTCTCCTGTCACAGGAGCTTCAGTCTCGTTCGATAACTCTGCTCAGAGCTGAGCATCTGCTGAAACGCTCAATCAGAGTGATCCAGTCATTCAAAGAGAGTCCAGGTGAGAAATATAGTGAGGCTTTAGAAGCAAAAAAGACTGGGGAGTATCGGTCTACAACACTGAAAACAATGGCAAAGCTGAGGTCTATCAATCCAGGCCAGTTCTTACAAAGCCTTGTGAACAATCTGGAGAAACGCTTGTCTTTTGAGGATGAGACCATCAAGGACCTCAGCATCCTTGATCAGAGTAAATGGCCATCAAAGCCCAGCATCCGCCATGGTGAAGAACAAATTAAGCGACTGTGCAAGCGATTATAACCTGTGCACAGACCAAGCACTGAATGGGATGCGGGACCTACTGGAACAGCCCACTAGTGAGCCCAAGGATCTAAAACCACTCATGAACTGTATGAAAACATTCCCTGTCAGTACAGCAGAGTGTGAGAGGAACTTTAGCCTTATGAAACAATATATAAGCTCAGACAAAAGGGCTGTCCTACTGATCTCAAACATATCAAACTTGATGATGAATTAATATCAACGGCCCGCCTACTTCCAAGTTTGATCCTAGAAAGTATACAAGGACCTGGTTGAAGAGCCATCGTGCTGCCTCTTCTGTGCGTTCTAGACAGTGCAGTGTGAAAACTCCTGCAGAAAGCAGGTCTGTCTGGAATATACTGTAGATCATGGTTAGAAACCCAGTACTGGGCTCAGAGAGCATATCACTATTGATGTGTTGTAAATGCATTTATATTTTTTCTTTGTAAACTAAATATTGTTGTTTTGTTACATATTGTTTTGTTGAATAATTTGAAAGATGATGTTCAATCATCATATGATATTTATGTATATATTGATATTGTACATATCTAACGAGATGATTGTTTGTGGAAGAGAAATAATCTAATGTTTAATCTAAGGTGAAATATGAATAAGGAATGCATTGTCAAAAGTAGTATTGTTATTTAAATAAATGTTCAAAAAATTACTGAAACACCATGTTTGCCTCATCTATATTTTACATTCATGCTGGCTGCCTGTGTGACCAGTAATACCTACAAACTGCTCCTGATCAAGTCATGTTAATTTCATAAATATAGTGGCACACTCTGGCCATAGCTATGTGTTGCGAATCAAGCTGTTCAAAGACACCGTTTACAAAAGAAAATTACTGATTTGCCATGTGAGAGAATAAGTGTCATTCCAGGAATAAGGAAATAAGTTGACTCTCACTAGTCTGTGGGCCTGTATTTGTTTAGTCATTTCATAATCCTTCCTCCCTGAGATCAAGCAGCAGAAATTATGTGCCAATGTAAGTAAACTAAAAAGAGTAGTAGAGTCTAAAAAAGGGTGTTTTTCTGGGCTGCGTTAAAAAAAAGGGCAAACATTTAGAGTATACCCACTTCTCCAGGGACCACTACACCACTGACTATAACCAGATCAAAAAGAATTACCACAACATTGAAGGACGGGGTTAAATGTCGCTCGGAGACAGTCAGGCTTATCCGTCTGTTATTTTTAGTGCAGCATCGAAGGCTAATTTGGTCTTTGTCTCGGCGTTCAGGTTGAACCTCAGGGAGCTGGGTCCGCTAGCCTCTCACATGCGCTGGTTCGTTTGGTTCATGGCTGCCGCAGGGAGCGTCTACGTGTTCAACTTCCACGAGCGGTGAGGACCCCCTGACCTAGCGCACTGTTGCCCCTGACCGAGGATCACGCTGACATTGAGCTAGAGCAGCTGGGAATCATCAACATGAAAGCCAGTCGGATTCAGGGGTCGGGCAAATAATTGGTTCATCGATTTTTACAGCATGAAAATAAATTGAAGAAAAGCGTGTGCGTGTGTCTTCAGGTATAAGTTGGTAGAGCTGGCCTTCTATCTCACCATGGGCTTCCTCCCGGCATCTGCCGTCACCTCCATGGTAAGATCTGCTCCTTCCTCCTCTTCCTCATTCTTGTTTCAGGTCATTAAAGGTACCATCCCGGGCGGCTCGTTTTGTGGCAAAAATATAAAAATCTGAGTATATCGGTTAAGTATTAGACAGTAATTGATCACGTTAGTAATTTGACATATCAATGACGTCATTTGGTCATCTGTGTAAGGAGTAGGGGCTAAAAATTGGCCGACCAATCAAATTAGTTTCAGACAACTTTGGTTGGATGGCCCGTCTGTCAGTCAACGTGCACGCTGTTCTGCGCATGCGCACTGGTATGCAATGCTTTGATTGTAGCTACAGTTTTTCACAGCACATCGCACCGAGCAGGGGGGGCGTGGCTTTTGTGATTCCTGATTGGATGGAGGGGAGGGTGTGCAATTCGAAAAATAAATCGTTAGTCCAGTAAATCCAGCCGCCCGGGATTGTACCTTTTAAGGCGCCACTATGCAACCAGGAGTTCAAGGGTCTCGGACTAAAAGGGGAAAGCCAGGGAAGGCCAACAGCGCTGTGTTGATCCACACTGGCTGGGACCCCCTTGACATGAACCTTGTGGTGTTTACTTTCTTTTGGGTTTGACTCTAGAGTACATAAAAACTAGCTGTGTAGGCAGAGAGAACTCAACTGTTCAGCACACAAAGCCGTCTCAATATAACGGCTCTGTATTAGTGTAGCCGCTCAGCCCTTGGTGACCTCGGCATCACGAGAAGAAGGCCACTTGAGGTCGGAGCGGATTAGAGCTTTTTACACTTTGGTTTGACGGAGACTGGCAAAAACAGGATCTTTAAAAAAACATGCGTCAGATAATTTTGGTTACAGTGACAAAATGGGAGTTGACTATGTTGAAGATCGTGTGTGTGTGTGTGTGTGTGTGTATGTGTGTGTCACAGACCAACACAGAGGGCCTCCCGGAGCTGGCTGTGGGCGGGCTCCTGTACTGCCTGGGCGTGTTCTTCTTCAAGTCGGACGGCATCATCCCCTTCGCCCACGCCATCTGGCACATCTTTGTAGCTCTGGCCGCCGCCGTGCACTTCTACGCCATATGGAAGTACCTGTACCGCCCCCCTGGCCTGCCCTCGGACCCACAGTCCTGACCCCTTAACCAGCGTCACAAAACAAAAGTCCTCTGGTTTACAAAACAAGGGTCCAAGTTTACATGGACGGCTCCCCCTCGGCGACCACTTTCTAAACGACTTTAAAAGCTCCTTTTTCCAAAACCGTTTCTACGAGTCTTTCCATGCACCCGGACCAACTATGAAGACCAAGACCGATGTGATCACACTGTTGGGCTGCTGGACGTGTTTATAACGGGCCCAGACCACATTCCACACTAACATCTCTTTAGCCCACCTCTCCTTGAAAACCTCAGGCAGCCATTTTAACTTGGTGATTTGAACCCCAAGGTGGAGGGATTTGTAGTTTTTCTTTCCTTCTAGGTACTTCAGACGCTCACTGGAAGTAGTAGCACAAGGGTGTGGTCGTAATGACCGGAATGGCTTTTGAACTTTTGGGATGAAAATATAACCCCAATGCACCTACCCAACCGAGCTCCTGTGACACTGTAAACCCTCTGAACCGGTCTGCACTGGTTTAGACATGTCCGAATCAGGTTGAACATGTCCAAACTGGTTTGAACGCTCCTAAACCGGTTTCCACCAGTTCAATCGACTGGTTTGCAATGTTTTAGAACAGAATGATACTGGTCGTCTTGATGCGCTCAGAGGTGCCAGTAAAGCAGATATTTTGTGTACATTTCTGTAAATATTTAGCACACGACTCGCTAGGTTGGAGTCGGTTGGGCAGCAGGCTGACAGATGGGTTTGTATCAGAGCTGGTAGGTGACAGTCTAGGATGTCAACATCTCTGTGGCTTGCTCCATTGAGGGAGCAGATACCTCTGTAACATGACCCACAGGAAGTATTGGTTACTAACAGGATGTCATCTCCAGCCCTCATTTCTAAAGGATGAGTTTCTAATTGTTCCTCAGAAGAATAGATCGCTAGTGTCTAGGTGTTTTGTGTGAGATGACAGTGTTGCCACTATACTTCTTTAAATTTACTACCTTTTTTCCAGAACGTTTGCTACATGAACTGTGCCACTTGAACGAGATAGACTGCTGTGGTATTTTTAAGATGCTTTCAAATGAACAAACGTAAAATCACCTTCAACAGGGTGCGACAAGTGCACCGATCAATATTATCTGAGGATTCCGGGATGTGTGTGTGTGTGTGTTTACGTTGTAGTCTGAATGCTTTGGTATTTTTGAACCGTGGCTTGTACCCTCAGTCCTTAACCACTGGCTTTGGGAATGCTCAGTATTTCTGCATCACAGGTTGTCATGACGATGACGCGGTGCTGCAGACCCTGGATGTTTCCCCACCACACTGACTTTGTAATGTGACATTAAATAATGTAAGATCAAACTAGTCAGTCTTTTATTATATAAAGGCAGTATAGTGACTACCTTAAGACAGCCGTTCTCACTAAGCGTATGCTGTCATCTCAAGTGAATTCAGATGCATGTCATTAAGGAGCAGTTAGGATATTAGCTTTAGGATGCCTAATCCTTGAGCAAGCGGTGGACTTGGGATTTCAACACGTAGCTTTTCACCTGGGTGCCCCACACAAACCAATAGTTTCAGAGTCCTTTCTTTCTGCATATTTAGGGGCAGTTTTTCTTTCAGATACGAATGGATGTTTTATATCATATTCCCATGAGTGTTTTTGTAAAAAAAAATCCTGGGTGCTTTTAAAAACACCGCTGTCAGCGGGTTTTTTTCACTGCTCTGGGTGGTTTTCAAGTTGGGAAAAGTTCAACTCGCCAAGAAAAAGCACCCGACGTCAGGCAGTTTGACAGCTGACCAATGAACAAGAACTTACGTCAATAGGAAAGTCCTCAAAACACGTATTGTTTAAATATGGTTTGCCTTGCCTCATGTGAGTGTCCTGCTTTATTATTAAAGGCGCAACGATGCGCAAAAGGGTTTCAAATTGACTCTTGTCGAGTCATACGCACTGAATCGTGCATTATTAAACCGTAGCTCTTGTATCAAACTATGAAATGCACCGTACTGCTGCCGTCCCCGGTTTATATTATGCACCCACAAATGGAAAGGTTTGTCGTTATCCTCGTCGTTGGCATCTATCGCCAAGGGCTAATCAACATTGTAACTAGTTGACACTGATTCAAGGAGCGTATTCAAACCACTTTGATACGGTAACCCATTTGCAACGTAGGCTATATGTGCTCTAGTCTAGAACATTGTGCTCTAGAATGAACTAGACAAAAAAACCTGTGTTTTTTAGTTGGTAAAAAACCGCTCGGGTCAGGTGTTTTTTTTAAATATAAAACACACTGCCTGTGTGAACACGCCCCAAGGGTGTTTGCTTGTTGATCCTTCAAACTTGGTCATTAAAGTATAAGAACCCCAGTAGTACGGACAGCTCAGATGAACCAATACGCCTTTTCATCCATCAAAATACCTCTAGTAGTTTTAGTGTGAATCGGAAAAATCCTTAGGATCATCCAAAGAAGTGCCAATAGGTAATTCGATTGTATATTATCCAAGATCAGAGGAAGCAAGTCAATTTTGACTATATTAAGACCATATCCAACTAGAAATCTGACCAATAAGGGGTTTGAATCGCGCCACCTCTAAACTTCAACTTACCTTGAAACATGCTTTTTTCTCAAAGCAGTGCAAATATTGTTCACTGTCTCCATCTCCTTTTCATTGCACCACCATGGATGATCAACACCATATTTTACATGATTGTTTATATTTGGCAAAAACGTTTTTAAAAGGGCTGGATAGAATTAAAACTCAGAACAAAAAAAAGGAGCCCCCTATATAGCTTATGCACATTTCAGGTTTCACTCATCTCATGTTGGGATGAGACATGATTTTCCATTTGCTTATGACAAATCTGTGTCTTCCGATAAAAGCATCTGCTTAATGCCCTAAATGTTACTTACGTCAGCACTTATTTTAATAACAATGGAGGCAAAATCTGATTTGAAATAGGAAACCCTTTCAGAATTTTGTCATTCAGGAATTATATATTTTTTTAAATGACCATATCACTTTTTTGGACATTGTAACACTCAACAAAAAGTTCACATTTACTAACCATAACTTTCAAGATTAGTAAAAACAGTACCAAGCATCTGGTCAATTAACAGCTACCCAACAGTTTAGTTATCATTTTCTTATGCGTTATTTGATAAATAGTATTTTTGATTTGGAGATTAACTACAGCAATGGGGTTCATTTAAATCAAGGTATCGTTTTATACATTTCATAGGATTAAGTTATTGCCAAATAAGGCTTACTACTCTATTGACTGTTAATGAATGGTGCGTTAATGAACCCTTATTGTAAGTTCAGCCATGGACTTGCAGAATCCTCTTTCTACAGAATCAGCGTTGTGTGCAGCGAATGAAAACAGACCAGACAGTTAGTCATTAAACATCACTTTAGTTCCCGCTTCGTTCCCTATCGCCCACGTCACCCCAGTTACGTCAACTCACACACATGCGCAAAGCAGCACGCCAAGTCCACCTCTGCCCATTTCATCCTTGGACGTGCACAGATGAATGCATACAGAGGTACACACACACACACACACTGATAATGTTGTACACGTGCAGTGAGTTGAATGTGCTTCCGCCAACAGGGTAAACAAAGCGTAGATATGCGCATGGATCACCTGTCTCTCGCCCAACACCCATCTGCACAGGTACCAGCGGACACTCCCTCACGCAGAAAAAAAAAGAAAAAAAAAAAAGACACATGCGCCCGCAACACTCTCTCAGGCCCGCCCTCCCCCATCAGGACCCCCCACCCCCCCTCCCAACCCCCCCCTAAAATCTAATTAAGATCCTAAAACAAGCCCCACACATTCCATTGGAATTCTGGTGTATTTCAGGATCCCTTCCCATTTTTCCTCCCTCCCTCCCAAGAAACCTCAACCCCCCCCCCGCCCACCCCAAGCCTCCCTACCCGGCAGCTCCCCTCCCCTGCAGGGCTCCACCCCCCGCTGGGTGGCTGTACAGTAGGGTGGGGTGGGGGTGTGGTGGGCGGGGGGTGCAGTCCTTGTGCTGAGCTAACGACGGGGACGGGGGGGGGGGAGGAGGAAGGGAGATGCGGGGGAGATGGAGGGAGGGAGGGGGAGGAGTCTTGGTCTGCTCAGTCGTCTTCAAAGCCCTGGTTGAGGAGGAAGTTGGCAGCCAGGTTCTCGTTCTTCTCGCAGGCAAAGTACGCCTGGATGACGAGCGCCTCGGGGAAGCCCAGCTGTTTTAACTGGAGACAGACACACCAGCGTTGGAGGCCCGGTGGTACACACGAATGCTGGAATCATTTTGAGCCCTACACCTTGGACAAGCACGTACTCAATGCTGCCGATGCATCAAAGGAGGTCGTCGGACAGAGGAGGTCGTCCTCAGCCGGTGATCATTGTTACATTTTTCTGGCTGAAGGTCTGCCTTTCTCACACCAGTAAGGGTTCACCCTAATGGGTCATTCATTTACTGCCCAGTGCCGACTGGTCGATTCACTTTTCAGTGTTTTGAAAGTTGGTTTCAATGGGAGCGAGGCGAAACGTGATGTCCAGAGAGAAGTGAAATGTGAACCAACAAGATCTGGATGGTCTCGTTTTAAGTACAGAATGTCTACAGAAAACCAGTGCAGTCAGGTAAGCCATGACAACATCGCTCCATTATTTCAACAAACGTGTACAAATTGGCATCTGTAGGACAAGATGTAGACATCTTCGCATTATAAACATCACCGGATGACACTGAATTAGGGACATTTGGTCATTAACGCAAAAACGATGAGTAAAGCACCGGTACAACACACCGTGTAACTACAGTGGCTGTTCCGCGCAAAAGGCGAAGACAAGAGTTTAGTCTTAGTTGTGAGCCAACAGCTCAATGCTCTGGTTCAGAGTCTCACCCTCTCGATGGCCTCCTTCTCCTGGGGGGTGACCTGGATGTAGTTGACCGGGGCGCCCTCCTCTCCGACGGCCCCCAGCTCGCCAACCTCCGGACCCTCGCCCCCCTCTCCCATTGGCTCGTTGAGCATCTGGATGAACAGCTCCTGGTGCTGGCTGATTTGCTGGGGGAACAGAAGAGGCACCGGTGAGGAAGAAGTGAGGCCCGTCGTTCCCCTTAGGGACCAGAAAAGGTGTATCCCACCCGCCCTCCCACCCACAGGTGGGTCGGGAAAAGGGGTTACCTGGAGGAGCTGGGGGTTCTCGCGGCCAAGCTGTTGCAGTAGGGTGGGCAGCAATGCGGGGTTCTGCTGGATGGCGTGCCTCATGTTCTGGAACTGGGCCTGGCTCCGCAGGAACTCCAGAGGGTTCTCCCCTGGACACACACAGGATCAATACACGCTGGTCAGTGCACTGATCAATGCACGCTGGTCAGTACACTGATCAATGCACGCTGGTCAGTACACTGATCAATGCACGCTGGTCAGTACACTGATCAATGCACGCTGGTCAGTACACTGATCAATGCACGCTGGTCAGTACACTGATCAATGCACGCTGGTCAGTACACTGATCAATGCACGCTGGTCAGTACACTGATCAATACACGCTGGCCAGTACACTGATCAATACACGCTGGTCAGTACACTGATCAATACACGCTGGTCAGTAGTACACTGATCAATACACGCTGGTCAGTACACTGATCCATACACACTGGTCAGTACACTGATCCATACACGCTGGTCAGTACACTGATCAATACACGCTGGTCAGTACACTGATCAATACACGCTGGTCAGTACACTGATCCATACACGCTGGTCAGTAGTACACTGATCAATACACGCTGGTCAGTAGTACACTGATCAATACACGCTGGTCAGTACACTGATCCATACACGCTGGTCAGTAGTACACTGATCAATACACGCTGGTCAGTAGTACACTGATCAATACACGCTGGTCAGTAGTACACTGATCAATACACGCTGGTCCCCTTCTGAAAGCTACATCTTGCCACTCGCATGCATTAGTCTCTAAACATGGTGTTTACAGCAATCTGCTGAGAGGGTTTCTGAAATAGGAAATAAATAGATGGGAGGTGAATGGCCTTGGATGGGATCAGAGGACCTCCATCATGTGGCTATGGGGTTAGGCTTGGTGTCATTCAATCCTATTAGCCCCGACCATTCAACAGAACACTGACCCTCTGGTAGGGGAGGCGCGTCGGTGCGACCCGACGCTGGAGGCTGGGCGGGAGGATTAGTCTCCTGGACCGGACTGCTGGGAATACCCTGAAATACAAGCAAACATACACAAGGATACACGCATGAATGAACAGGCGAGTAGGCGTGTGAGACATGTTACAGGTGAGTTATAGTTACAGTAAGGTAGACAGGTATTCTATAGCGGAGTGTGTGTGTTCTGTAGTGTGTGTGTTCTGTAGTGTGTGTGTTCTGTAGTGTGTGTGTTCTGTAGTGTGTGTGTGTGTGTGTGTGTGTGTGTGTGTGTGTGTGTGTGTGTGTGTGTGTGTGTGTGTGTGTGTGTGTGTGTGTGTGTTTAAGGTAGAAAACTTGAGTATGCCTAACAGGTACCGGTCAGTATGGGTTGCAGGAAGAGAGCAGGTGTGTGTATGTGTTTCAGGTAGAGAACAGGAGGGGGGGGGGGGGGGGGTGTGTTCTCACAGTGAGGAGGTACTCCACAGCTCTGTGGGGGTTGTTGAAGCTGGCCCGGAGAGCGGCAACCACCCGCTCCCTTTCATAGCCCATGGACATGATCTCCGTCAGCATGGCCTCGTACTCCGCTCCCGTCACTGGACACACAACCACAAGCCCCTTCACAACACCGGACACCTTTACCTGAGGCTCCACCTCTTACCACACTGTACACCTTTACCTGAGGCTCCACCTCTTACCACACTGTACACCTTTACCTGAGGCTCCACCTCTTACCGCACTGTACACCTTTACCTGAGGCTCCACCTCTTACCGCACTGGACACCTTTACCTGAGGCTCCACCTCTTACCGCACTGTACACCTTTACCTGAGGCTCCACCTCTTACCACACTGTACACCTTTACCTGAGGCTCCACCTCTTACCACACCGTGAACTGATTAACATGTTCTCTAATTAACATAATAACCAAGTTAATTGGGTTCATTGTAGGGCTGGGTATTGCCAGGTTCCTCACAATTCCATTTAATTCTTAGGGTCTTGATTTGATATCGATTTGATATTGATCCAATTGCTTCGATATCGATTCATCAATACCACAAAATGAATTAACCATTTCATTTTGCTTTAACGAGCAAAAATGGAATACACCATTGTATAGTATTGTTCCTGAGCTAAACTGGCAGCATAAAAGTAATAATCATAACATGGACAAATGTAAAAGGGCATACTTGCATCTAGATTACAATTACAATTTTCTTTTTATTGAAATAATTGATGTCCAAAAAATTCTGAAACGAAATTGAATCGCGAACAAATAAATTGCAGTGCATTGATGAATCGATATTTTTACCCAGCCCTAGTTAATAGGTGTCTTTCTGACCTCACATTCATAAATAAAGAGAGTAACAATCTGACTTCTGGTTTAAAGTGAGGCAACAGTGTACAGTGAGGTAATAAACACACAGCAAGCTGATTCTGGTGTACAGTGAGGTAATAAACACAGCATGCTGAATGTGGTGTACAGGGAGGTAACAAACACATAGCAACTTATGATTCCCGGACACCTATAGCATGTCGCGACTACGGTGTGGTGGATTTCATTTACAACAACGAATGTACAAAAAAAGTATCACAAAGCTGCCGCGGCTCGTAACCATGGCGATAACACATCCCCCCCTCTTAACTAGAGGGGGTAGTTTTTTGAACTGCATATTTCAAGTGGCCCCGAGATGTGACTTACCCAGTGCAGAGGAGGCTTCCACTCCCTGGACGGCGGTACTGGAGCTACAGAACCAAGAACACACAATGTTTCATTTGCTATCGTTTAGGAAATTGCTTACGTGCAACGTTGAGATATGTCTTTCTGGCTACAGTGGTTCAGTGACTTGGTATTACAGAGGCTTTGGGATGCTAGTTCCCAACAACTAATCAGTCCTGTAAACATCATCGAAGCAGCAGGTCCTAGTCTGGACTTATTTTGGGGCCATTGTTATGTTCTAGGAGCTATTGTTAAAAAAATCGGTACATGCTTATGAGTATGTTGGAATTTTAACAGTACTGCTGGCAATCGCAGGTAGGGGTAGGTATACCACCTCCGTTAGGGTTGAAAGAATAAATAAATGATATAAATAAAACTGGGTTCCCCTCCATCATGGTTTTATTCCTGCTCTAACCAGTCTCCAACACTAGAGGGCGCAAGTCAAACAAGCTGCTGTTAGGGGGCACAATTGACTTCACAAATTCAGTTCAATGAAGTGATCATTCCCAGGGCTGAAGAGGGGGGGATGAACTCCAACAATCCCAGGTGGTGATACACCTATTTGAGGGTGGTCTGGGCCAACGTACCTGGCAGGCTGCGGGGCGTCCGTGGCAGCTGCAGCGAGCTCCTCCGTGGCCACCTCGGGGGGGATGGGGATCGCTGCGGGGGTGGGGGCCGCGGCGGGGGGGACCACGGGGGCAGCTGTAGACGTGGAGCCAGAGTCCTGGACCGGCGGCTTGGGGGCTTCTGAGGAAGGAGGCGAGGCGACGGCGGCAGCAGCTGCTGCTGGCTTGGCCTAGCGGTGGGGAGAGGGTCTTGGTGAGGAGCGAGTGGAGCCTCATCTCACTGGTCAACGTTAGGATACTAGGACCCGACTAAACACAAGAGGAATGAGTGTTGAGACATTATTGAACGGATCTCATTGATTCGGCGGGAGGGTTATCAGCATTATTTCAGGATGGAATGTTAAGCCCCCCCCTTGGATAAACAGAGACTGGTTTAGCCCCTAATGGGAGAGTCCATTTATTTTCCATCTTCAAAACAATTGCCTTTAAGAGGTGTAGAAAGTATAGTAATAAAACTGATGTCTCGTCACATAAGGTTATCAGCATTACAAACCCAACATATGTTAATGACGTTTACAAGAACACTTACAAGTATCTGTGTACATAATATCTGGACTTTTAGTTATATTAAGGTCTGACATTTCCCTCTTAGGGTTCCATTAGATATACTTAAACAGAACATATACATGGTGCGTGGTCACTTGTGTACATATACCCAAGGTTAAAAAAAAGGGACATTTAAAAGTATATCACTTTTCTCAAGCCTTTTATGTTTTTGTTTGTCCTTGATAATCCAGATTCACACCACAAGCATGACAACCGACAAGACTTCCATGCAATCCATTTAATTAATTCAATGTAATCCATTGTAATACAATGTTTACTCACACGCAGCTACTCCAATGCGTACTGTATAAGTTCTACAAATACCAGTAATGACAACTTCATTCTCATCTCACCTTGGACACCATAACTACCACAAAATTCTTCTCATCGATTTTGTAGTCCTTAATGGGCGTGTCATCTTGCAGGATTTTACCAGCATATATCAACTTCTGCCCCGATACTGGGAAGTTGTCTTTCCCCCTCTCTGTTTCGATCTTCTCCTTCAAGGCCTTTACCTGAAAGGGGATGTTATGGAGATAATTGACATAGGAGCACATAGAAAAATATAAATCGCTACATGGGTCTCAAGTGTCATCAATTTACTTAGATATCAGATTCGTTGTCAGTTTAGAAACGTGACATAATGAGGTAACGCTAAAAAAAACCATTGCGAATTTAAACTAAATAAACGACATCAAACAGTGTTTGGTGGTTATAGCAAGAACAATAATAGTTCATTTTTTAAGATGTGCCAAACCAACGTGTTAACATGAAACACTGTCGGCTATAAAAACAGAGTTAAAACATCAGAGTTAGAAGATGGGCAGCCGTTAAGTTAGAATGAGAAGACATAATGGATGTGCTAGCGAGCTAGGCTAAGCTAACGCACCGCTAACATGTGGAGTCTCAACACCCACCAAACATTAAAAAATACGAGTTGACTTGTCATTAAACACAATAAATCCGTGGAAGATTGCCATAGAGAAGCCAGTAGGCTTAATGGACACGAACAAATAGCACTTAAGTCTACAAGCGCGGTTTCTTTCTGCGTTAGCATTAGCTTAGCGTGCTAGCTTTTTAGCCACTCACCGTCTGATCGGGATCTATCTCAATCTGGATGGTCTGCTGCTGCAGGGTTTTTAGTGTGATCTGCATTGTAGCGATAGCTTGCTATGACTACAACGGCAACCACTTCCTAGCCCCTAATTGTTGGTTAATTTGTTGTTATTTAAGTAAGAAATGTTTTACTATCCGTGAAATGTGTGTATCCATGAGCACTGAGCAAATCGCGATCTTTGGTTGTGCGGTGACGGGGGCGCAACTGGACCTCCCGGGAACTCTCGCGATGTGTGTCAACACTAGTGTAGTTTTATCCTATCACCTGAACGCATGGGAATTAAGCCTATCCAGTTTGACTGGAGATCTATGAGTGCAGCGAGTCTGTACAGGATCCAGAGAAGGCACAAGAGCGTTTCACTAGTAACGGGATGATTAGGTCAAGTACAAAGTAAACAAACGGGAGGTGGCATCCTTTGACTGTATAACAGTTGATTTACGTCTATATCGCAATTATTGACTAAGTTTAAATATTTAATTTAGAACACGAGTTGTGATGTTTGATATGTCAACCCAAAAGTATAATATAGTAAAATATATTCGAATATTGGACATGAATAAAATACCTGAACTGTGTAGGCCTATATGTCATGCTTGTCTCTGTGTGTGTGTATGTATGTATGTGTGTGTGTGTGTGTGTGTGTGTGTGTGTGTGTGTGTGTGTGTGTGTGTGTGTGTGTGTGTGTGTGTGTGTGTGTGTGTGTGTGTGTGTGTGTGTGTGTGTGTGTGTGTGTGTGTGTGTGTGTGTGTGTGTGTGTGTGAGAGAGAGGGAGGGAGAGAGAAACCTAAACTCACCCAAACTCAAACTCACTTGGCTCTAGTGAGTTTATGTTCATCATTTGGGAACGCATGTTGTTAATCTCTGCATAAAGCCCACAGGGGGTCCAAGTTGTCCATATTTCAGGGGCTATGAGGGAGCAGGCGCCGCTAAACACACATCTAATTTGAAACAATTACAAACGAGATTAGCCTAAACAGTTTGAATGGACAATATTACAAAGGACTCCGATGCCCACAATTAAAACATTTTGCAATGAATTATATTTCATTAATTCTAATTTTAGGAAAATTCTGTAAAAATTTGTATGAATTTGGTATCTCAAACCATCGGTTGGTTTGACGGTTCCCACTGTTATTAAACGGTCTCCTGTTCCCCTCGCATGTACCCATGTTATCCAGCAGGGGGTGTCGTTGCTCCACAAGATATTTTCAAATGGCCTTGATATTTTCTCCGTGTTCCCTGCAATACGATGTACATGATCTTCTGGCCCCAAGATTTGTTTTTTTTTGGTGGGTTTTTGCTATGCTCTGGCCCCTGAATATGGTGCGTGGAATTCGTTATTTAAATTTCTCTCTCGGGCTCTTAAAGTCACAGGACTGTTTGGTTTCTGGAGCTGAGGGAAATTAATATAAAGCACAGGTGTAGCTCATAACATCATGGGTATGGATATGTTTGTAAGGCAGCACACCATAACTAGTCAAGTAAATACAAATTTACCTTGCTGGTGATGCTTAACTTCAATCTGTGAAATAGGTCAATTGAGAATGAAGTTGAACACTGAATGTCTAATATTTATACCCACGTTCACCCAAAATACAGGCTCCGAAGTCTGAAAAAGAGTTTTATTTCCAGAATGCTGGGAGATATGTTTAATCAATTGGTTATTATGATGATCGCTTTGCCCTAACCCTAACCCTAATCAAAAATGTCCTTCTGAGTTCTTCACTTGGAAGAACAAAATTTTCAATTTAATAAACACACACACACACACACACACACACACACACACACACACACACACACACACACACACACACACACACACACACACACACACACACACACACACACACACACACACACACACACACACACACACACACACACACACACACACACATGCACGTTTAAACGCACACAAGCACACCGGCTGTAAACATGCTGTATCAAACTGTGAACCTATTAGGACAGCTGCAATTATGAGGACCTGTCAGAGGATGGTTTAGACATGTAGACCTTATGAGGACCTTTTACGGAGAACAAAGAAAACTGAAAGAATTAGGAATACACAAAATATTTTGAAAACAACTTAACCTAAGAAGTTCTTATTTTATGGTCAAAAACACAGATACAAAGCTAACACTTTGCAATAAGAGTACTTTCATTAACCATTAGTTAGTGCAGTAAAAAGCATGAAGCAACAATTAATTAACAGTTAATTTCCAGTTAGCTAAGGTAATGTTGTTCATGTTAACTAAGGTATTCATGTCTACCTCATTGAATAGGGTAAGGTTTAGGGTTAACCCTAACTCTAACCCCCCAACTCTAACACTAACCTTAACAGCTATGCTAATGCTATCATGCTTATTACTGCATTAACACATGTGAATTAATGGTTTATTATAATGTACCCTTATTGTAAGGTGTCACTGATACAAAATTCAGGAAACTTCTGCCTGTAGCCTGACTGCAACCTCTTAGCCTGGGTGCTACCTGGTGCCTGGGTGCTACCTGGTGCCTGGGTGCTACCATGTAGCCTGGGTGCTACCTGGTGCCTGGGTGCTACCTGGTGCCTGGGTGCTACCTGGTGCCTGGGTGCTACCTGGTGCCTGGGTGCTACCTGGTGCCTGGGTGCTACCATGTAGCCTGGGTGCTACCTGGTGCCTGGGTGTTACCTGTAGCCTGGGTGCTAACTGCCTGTAGCATTGTTTCTACATGGTGCCTGGGTTCTACCTGTAGCATGGTGCCGCTGCCTGTAACATGGGAGCTAACTTTAGCATGGTAGCTAACTGTCTGTCGAAACTGTCTGTCGAAATCTGAATACATCAGCAGGTCTATGAGGGAAGACACATAGAGTTTGAAGGAGAGCTGCTCTGGAGATGAAAGCTGAAGTTAAAATGAAGCAATGTTCAGAGCGTGTCTTGCCAAAATGTGGTGTATTTCCTGCTAATACTGGATATCATGTGTTTCGATCGTTTGCTTCTCTGACCACTATCAGTCCGTATTACTAGTGGACTGATCAATAGATAAAAGAATTGCACCATGAATGAGAAATAGAGAAGCAAAAGGTTTTAACTGAACTCTAGTCTTTCTACACCTTAATTGATGTTTCATCATTAAACAGGATTCAAACAAACAAATCCATGTTATCTAGTGAGGCATCCATCCGTTTTATATTATTAAATAACCAAATTCATGTTTTGGTGCTGGGGTGTTGATATATATCACCCTTTAGATGGCATCCAACCCACACACAAAGTCTAGTGTACACTAGACCTTTCATACATAAACAACCCCAATTTATTTTGAAATCCTGAATATTTTGCTGCCACCTCCGGATTATTTTCTACCTGCTCTCCATCATGTAAATAATCAAGGTTGACTCACACAGAGATGGTTCTATTAACACTCGCACCCACCAGATGCTTCCGTATGAAGTTGAACCTCATTACATGTCCAGTGGAGTCATAAATATGTCTCTGTGTTGTTTGTCTGAGTTCAGTCCATGGTAAACGGACAGGATGTAAAATATCAATCAGCTACAGAAAAACAACCCTTGTGTGATATGAAAATAGATGTGTTTGGTAGATATGAGTGTAGGTATTTATGAGGGTAGGTACAAAGATAGAAGTGTAGGTAGTAGGGTAGGTAGGAGGATAGGTATAGGAGGGTAGGTAGTAGGGTAGGTAGGATAGGTATACCTATCCTATAGGTAGAAAGGATAGCTATATACCAACCTTACCCAATAGATAGGAGGGTAGGTAGATAGCATGAAGCTAGCTAGGTAGGTAGAAAGGCTGGTAGGCAGAAGGGTTGGTAGATAGGAGGGTTGGAGGCTAGGTCCATAGGTAGGAAGCTATTTAGAATATGGTGCCCACACAGTTAGAGTGTTCCCACCTGAGCCAATCTCTCAGTGTTTACCCAGGGCAATGTTAAACAGAGATGATAGAGAAAGGGACAGAATTGTATGAAGCGTCAGCTAAATCCCCTAAATGTAAATGTTAATGCAAATGAAGCTGAACCGTCTTGTATTAGAAATTGTCGGAGCAGAACAATCCACTTTTAAATAGATATTATTCTGTCAAATCAAGTAAGGCAGACAGTTGGATGAATCCCAGGATGAACTCCTGTTTAAAACTCAAAAATATGTTTGAGACACACACACAGATATGTTTCTGTGTGTGTTCTGGCGATGCTCAATTCCAGCAGCAATTAGAGAAGACAAACGTTCATCGCTCATCCAACCATCACAGAGACCCTGACCCCTGGAGGTCACAAACAATGACCACACTAAATCATACCTTGTGTGTGTGGGTTTTTTTTTTGTCATGTTTGTGTGTGTGTTATTGATTATGTGTGTTTCTGTGTGTCTGTGTGTGAGAGTGTGGTGTGTGTGTGTGTTGTGGTCACACCAAAGAATAGCCGGTTGGTCGTAACTGTATTGCATTCCATGTGTATTGTTTCACAGTACGTAAAACACCTGATAGAAAGGTAAGAACCACGAGGTGTAAACATCAGAACGATATAGAAACATCCGCACATTCAGTCATGCATAAAGAAGTCCAACGCCGCAGAGACCCCTGCTTGGTCCCAGTAGGGGGGCTTGGGGGTCCGGGTTCATAGAAACAAGAAGATCCACATATTGTGTCATGCAACAACACAGAAGAACCAGCTCGTCTTTGTAATCTTTGTCATCCTCATCATCATCATTAGTGGACGACCACACACAGGATGCAGGCAGTGAATTCAAATAAATAATAAATAAGAGTGCAAAAGACTGATCATGTATTCAAAAAAGGTGGGAATTATTGAACGATAATAATAATACAATTAAAGAGGTCGTACCTCCAAGTATGGTGTGGTTCTGGTATGGTTTTGGTGTCTTGTGGTATGTTTGTGGTGTGTTGTAGTAAAGTTATACTATGGTTGTGGTGTATTTCTGGAATGTTTGTGGTGTGTTGTGGTATGGTTATGGTCGATTTGTGGTATGGTCGTGGTTTGGTCATGGTCTGATTGTGGTGTGTTTGTTGTGTGTTTGTGGTATGGTTGTGGTATGTTTGTGGTCTGGTTGTTTAATGGTATGGACAGAAGTGGTCGGGCTAGCAACAAGCAAACCACTCTTTGCAAACATGCTCCACAGATTTTTTTGTAAACAACGCTTTAGGTTTCGTGACTCCGGTTAACGGTAGCAACGGTCACAGTGTCGCGTATGCAGCACTCCTCTTTGTCGTCATGACGTTACATTCATCTGTTCCAGGCGACAACATGCACATCCTGTCCACCAGCCAATGGGAGTGTGGCAGGGCTAGTCGTGGCTGAAGGTCTGAGGGAGCTCATTGGTCAGAATGTGCCATCGCTCCACCCTCTGTCCCTTGTTCTTCAGAGAGTCCATCCAATGACGGAGGGCGTCACCCTGTGAGTGACAGCTCAGACAGACACCACCTGATCAAACACCAACCAATCACAGACAAGAGCGAGAGAGAGAGCGGGACTTGTGAAGACAAAGGTATCGTGACTTCTAGTAAGACCTTACAATTAATGAGAACCTGTAGGGACAGGGTAGTCAACAGGTTAGGGACTCCCAGTCAAAAGATTATTGGTTCCTATTTTACAGTCCAACAGTTGATTGACAGTAGATCCTTGAGCAAGATGCCCTAACGACTAACTACTTAATATACATATGATAACGTTTACTGTAAGGTGATCTAGATAAGGTGTCTGCTAAATGAATATGTTCCTACAAAGTGAAACTTTGTTACTCTGTTTTCAAGAAACGCTGTATTACACTGCTGTCACTCCTTTAAGCATCTTCGTTGGACTCTCAGTTGAACTCTGCTGTTTTGTGCTTGGATGCCTTCTGAATGTAAGGTTCAGCTTTAGTTCCTATGTCTTTGAATAGACAGTATTCCAATTTGAATAGACTATTCAAACAAACAGGAGCTAGACTAGAGCTCTCGTGAACCACAGCGAATTTGAGATCCAGAGGACAGGTTTTCTTTACCAATGAAGTCGTTGGAGCGGCCCAGGTCGTAGTCCCACACCGTGACCTCGAGGGTTTTATGAGCCAGCTCTGCCAGAGATATCTCGTAGAAGAACTCCTGCAGAACAAAGAGAAACCTGCTTTAGGTCCTAGTCTGGAGCTTTCTGGACCCATCAAACACACCTACGGGCTGAAACAGTGCTATTCATCAATGAGAATTGAGGAGGTCGGTCAAGTGGTTGGGATGTTAGTGATTTTCTCCCAGCTGAAAGGTTCTGGGTTTGAACCCAAGTGCCTACCCGTAGGCATCTTAAACAC
This sequence comes from Melanogrammus aeglefinus, assembly GCA_900291075.1. Lineage (NCBI taxonomy): Eukaryota > Metazoa > Chordata > Actinopteri > Gadiformes > Gadidae > Melanogrammus > Melanogrammus aeglefinus. Next base: position 87,237 of record OLKM01001587.1, read on the forward strand.
AAGCCAGCCTTAATGATTACGTATATACTGTTAAACTGCATTTGATGAAAGCTAAACCACTAACACAGAGAACCTTTGGGTTGTTTTGTCTGAAACTGTTGCTATTTTGAAGTTGAATTGGATCATTTTATAACAGCAGCACCTGGGAGATGGGATCTTCCTTTGCCTGCTTTCTCAAGATCTTTACCCCCGAGGATTATGGGGGCTTTGGTGTGGCTGATGGAGGGCTTAGTGTTCCGGGGGCTGCTGTCGGATGCAGATCTTCACTTGGAGTGTGTGAGCGTGATAAAGCGCTACCGATCCCTCTGATGGGCTCATTATCATCAATCACTTTTATTTGTTAATAGTTGAGGGAGAAAATACCCAGTGGACTATCGTGCCGAATCCTGATTTAATGAGAATGTCTAAAAACTTAAGGGCATGAAGATATGTGATATAATTACATAATGAAGGGCATGATGCAAGAACGGTATAAAAACAAAATGGTAAGGGAATGGCTTTACACAGCTAAACCATGAGCCGTGGCTCTGGCAGAGAGGATACACACTATAGTTTACCACTGTTCTTGGTAAGGTGACTTTTGTAGAGTATCATATTATATTAGATGATATACATTGTGTACATTAATCGACCTATCCATCTATCAAGTGACCAAAAAGTATGAGAGATCTGGCGTTAATGAGGGAGGAACCTTAATTAGTAAAGTGTTTACAAGTTTTCTAAAGTTCTATAGGTCTATGTTTTATAGAAATATGGTTCTATAGTTCTAACATTCTATAGTTCTAAATTCCTAAGTTTCGTAGTTCTATGTTTTATAGTTCTATGGGTCTGCATGTTCCATATGTTCTAAAGTTGATGGAGTGATGGAGCAAGGAGGGGGTGGTGTTTGAGGTGATATAGGGTAGAGGGTATGATGAAGGTCATGAAAGGGTGGAGGTCAAGGGGATGACGGAGGTTATGAAGGGTGGAGGTGATGGAGGTTATGGAGGGTGGAGGTCAAGGAGATGATGGACATCATGGAGGGTGGAGGGGATGGAGGTCATGGAGGGTGGAGGTCAAGGAGATGACGGAGGTTATGGAGGGTGGAGGGTGGAGGTCAAGGAAATGATGGAGGTTATGGAGGGTGGAGGTGATGGAGGTCATGAAGGGTGGAGGGGATGGAGGTTATGGAGGGTGGAGGTCAAGGTGATGACGGAGGTTCTGGAGGGTGGAGGTGATGAAGGTTATGGAGGGTGGAGATGATGGAGGTCATGAAGGGTGGAGATGATTGACGTCATGGAGGGTGGAGGTGATGGAGGTCAAGGAGGGTGGAGGTCAAGGAGATGATGGAGGTCATGGAGGGTGGAGGGGTTGTAGAGGGTGGAGGTGATGAAGGTGATGGATGTGATGGCGGATGGAAGTGAAGGTGATTAAGGTGACAGAGGTGATGGAGTTGACAGAGGTCATGCAGGTGGCTGAGAGGATAAAGGTGATGAAGGGGTTGAGGTTCTGGAGGGGTGGAGGTGATGGAGGTGATGGTCGGTGGCGGTGATGGAGGGAGCGTGGAGGTGGAGGTGGTCAGAGGAGGTGCAGTGTGCTGGGTGGTGCAGCGCGCTAGTTGCTCGTACCTCGTTGAACTCTGGGTTGAGTGTCTTTTTAATCACTGCTGTTTTGTGCTTGGATTTCTTCTGTATGTCAGGTTTCAGGTATCTGTTGGGGAGAGACAAAGGGGGAGTCAGGGGGGAGTCGGGGGGAGGATGAGTGTTTTGCTTTGATATTCATGTGATGTTGCTCCTGTTCAGCCTCTTCAGAGAGAAAACGTTCATTCTTTTTTGATCATTTTCTCTCTCTCTCATGTACATGCACACACACACACACACACACACACACACACACACACACACACACACACACACACACACACACACACACACACACACACACACACACACACACACACACACACCACACACACACACACACACACACACACACACACACACACACACACACACACACACCCTATCTCCCGTCCGTAATACCCCCCCCCCCCTCTTTATCTAATTATGTCTGCCACCAGACGAATTTCCTCCAGGTATCATCACACTGCCATGATGAACCACACAATCTGCTCCTTTGTCGTCCCTCACTAATAGAGGAGACTCCCCCTCCTCCACCCTCTCCTCTACATTCTCCCCTTTCCTCTCTCCCCTCTTCCCTCACCTCTCCTCTAGCCTCTATCCTCTATCCTCACCTCGCTCCCCTCTCCTTTCTCCTCCTCTCCCCCAGTCTCCTCCCCTCCCCTCCTCTCCCCTCCCCTCCTCTCCCCTCTTCCCTCTTCCCTATACTTTCTCCTCTTTCCTTTCCCGTCCTCTCCTCTCCTCTCCTCTCTCTTCCCTCTACCCTCCTTCCTCCTCCTCCTCTCCTCTCCTCTCTTCCTTCTTCCCTCTCCTCCTCTCCTCTCCTCTACCCTCTTCTCCTCTCCTCTCCTCTCCTCTCTCCTCTCCTCTCCTCTCCTCTGTCTATTAGTTCCTATGGCGATCGAGGCTGTGAACATACCTATTAATTAACTGGGTAAATCTCACTTAGCGAAGCTGACAGCGGCTGAAAAACAATCAGTCCAATTAGAATTTACTGTTACAAATCCACTATTACAGCCCTCACAAAACCCTTCAGGAAAAGGGTGTGTGTGTGTGTGTGTGTGTGTGTGTGTGTGTGTGTGTGTGTGTGTGTGTGTGTGTGTGTGTGTGTGTGTGTGTGTGTGTGTGTGTGTGTGTGTGTGTGTGTGTGTGTGTGTGGGGGGGGTTGGCAGTGGCGATGCGTACATGAATCTTTGTGAAGTGTGGTGAGTTAACACCCAGGCTAATGATGCATTGAAGCCCATTAGTGGCGAGGAAATCTTTTGGATGAACACAATCCACACGTCGTTCAATAAACACTAAAGGATTAGCGCTAACAACACAAATAATCAGGCATTGTCAAAACGTGGGCGCAGTATTGTCATCACAACACGATGATACCTCACTCTCCTGCCCCTGCTCTCTCTGTCACAAGTAAAACAGAAACACACACAATGAAAAAAGGTTGCATTGTGTCAGTTTTTGTTTGTTTGTGAGTAAATTTAATAAATTAATAAGTGTATACAAGCCATTCTGTGAATGCTTTTATCAACAGCAGCGTACAATGCCGTACGTTCAATCATTCTGAGCAAGGCTGCAGTGGGAAACAAACCCCTCACCCTGGCAATGTTAATGCCTTGCTCTATACCGGTTACGTGATAGATAGCTAAAGGAGGGGGAGAGGTTCATAGAGAGAGGTTGGTAGAGGGAGGCAGAGGCTGCTAGAAATTAATTGGTAGAGCGAGGTAGAGAGTGGTAGAGAGAGGCTGTTAGAGAGAGGCTGGTAGAGAGGGGTAGAGGCTGCTTATAAAGAAGTTGGTAGAGAGAGGTAGAGGCTGCTAGAGAGAGGCCGGTAGAGAGAGGTAGAGGCTGCTAGAGAGAGGCTGGTAGAGAGAGGTAGAGGCCAATAGGGAGAGGTTGGCAGAGGGAGTGCTTAGAACGAGGAGGTGTCCAGGACTAGCTTCCTCTTGGACCGACTTCACATCTTCATCAAGTGGGGCCAAGTTGCCATGCCAACAGGACCAGCAGGGAACAGACAGTGTTGGGGGTTATTGTGTGTAATATTATGGTCTGTACTGGTTATCTCTTCGCCTCTCAGCCTCTCACGGAGATCCCCTCCTACAGCAGCTGGCACTTCCGTCTGCACCTTGCCGCCAAGCCCAGTGTCCATGAAGGACATTTTCAGTATGAAATCTGTGTCTGTGCTAAGAAATCATGCTGTGGTTGTACTGGGAAGCTCAGATTGTACCCAGTAGAACTGTGGTGGTACAACACGTTTTGGTCAAAAGATGATTCGGTGGCTCATTATTCTATTCGTAGTGGTGTCTCACAATGTGGGTCTGAGAGTAGAGGCTCCACACACACAGTTTATTCTAATTGTTCTGTTCTGTGTTGCCGCATTTAAAACAAGTGGCTTCCTCTAAGAGCCGAGTTAACACCACATTAACGACATAACTCCTCCAGCCTTTCCACCTCCAAACAAACACAAGTCAAAAACACAAGTCAAAAAGCAGAGAGGTTATGAACAGACACCGTTCTTCAACCTCTGCAGCGAGGTTTAGGCCAGATTAGCCCTAAATGTCCTCGAACCCAGGACATTTCAGCTGGGAGTCAAACCCCCCCGACCGGACGAGCCTCAATGTCCTGGGTTAGGATTCCCGTTGACCACAGTCTACCTGTAGGCATCCTAGAGCACGAGGACTCCTTAACCACCGTCTCCCACCACTGTGAGTTCCTTTGAAATGAGCGTCTGCTAGATGAACAAAGAACAGCGGGTCTCAGAGCGCAGAACTCACATTTTGACGTAGGGGTCGGAGAAGCCGTTGACGTCCATGGCGGCCAGGTGGGCACACCGCCGCACACCGACACAGAGCCCGCCGCCACGACGGAGGTCTTCTCCTGCTCCCACTCCCCCCTCCACCTCCCTGGCCTGGAGGAACTGCAGGGAGAGCAGGAGACGGCCCCTCTCCTCAAGGCTATGCAGCTGCTCGTTCTCCCACTGTCGGAGGAGAAGAGCAGTTATGGTCAAATGAGGGGGTTTAACGGCTAAGCTTAGCAGGCAAGCCTAGCGGCTAGTTTTAGGGGCTACGTTTAGCAGATAAGCTTAGCGCATAAGGTTGGCTAGCCTGACACGGACACGAGAGAGAGAGAGAGAGAGAGAGAGAGAGAGAGAGAGAGAGAGAGAGAGAGAGAGAGAGAGAGAGAGAGAGAGAGAGAGAGAGAGAGAGAGAGAGAGAGAGAGAGAGAGAGAGAGAGAGAGAGGAGAGAGAGAGAGAGAGAGAGAGAGAGAGAGAGAGAGAGAGAGAGAGAGAGAGAGAGAGAGAGAGAGAGAGAGAGAGACGAGAGAGCGAGAGCTCTCCCCCTGCCTCTCTCACACACCTCCCAAGTGGTCAGGGGGTTCAGTAAATATACAAACACACAAACATATACTGTCTACCGTCACATAATCAATGACATCCACACAATACACAAATAATGCGTGCACTAATACGTGCACACACACACACACACACACACACACACACACACACACACACACACACACACACACACACACACACATACACACACACAGGTTAACCACAGCGCACCTGAGCGATCACTTAGAGTCTTTTAGCGTCTCCTCTGGGTGACGACTAATTTTAAAAACTCAATTTCTCGGCGGTGATCTGAGCTCCGGGACGTTTAATATTCACGCCATGGCAAGGTTTCAGCCAGTCACATTAAAGTTAATGGCAGCTCTAACAGACCCATCCCCACACCCTGTTATTATTATATACTACATTATTAGGATGACACATTAAACACGTCGTTAGCGGTAATCTGGCCTAGATTTCACCCCACATTCTCCCAGAAGGCTACATCTCTCATTGTAACACCAGCCAGGTGTTCAGATGTAATTTGTTATAAGAAGATGTAACTTTGATTAAGGGTAATTTAATTGGATGATGAATGTTGATGGTGAGAGATGGATTATGATATACAGCAGCTGGTATAATTACTTTTCGGCTACTGTTTAACACTTTGTGGTCAGAAGGCTATATAGATAAAGACTAATACTGTAGCAACAAAGAAAGTATAGCAGTTCTTAGTTTGAAGTGAGTATGCATTAGAAATCGGCAGCTAACACAGTAGTAGCAAAGACAGTGTATGTGTTGTTAGCTTGCTGTCTGTCACAGCTCAGAGCGTACAACCCTAAATCAAGGTCAGAGGTTGCGAAACGAGTCCCTACCGAATCCCATCTATAAAATCACGCTTCCACGGCTCACCAAGCAAAGTGCTTCCTACAGGAGGAAGGCTATCGCCTCAAGGTGCTTCCAGTCATTAAACAACACAACAGGATTCTTCTTCTTCCCTCAACGGTTATTACTTGAATCATAAAACTAACAGCCTCTATCCTGTCCAGCCTAGTTTACAACCCGATTATCCCCGCGTTGACCAGTAAGCGCCTGCAGCGCTTGAATAACCAAACCAACGCTACAGAACCAACCGCTGTGCTACGGAATGAACCACAATGCTATAGGACCAAACACAACGCTATAGAATGAAACACAACGCTATAGAATGAAACACAATGCTATAGAATCAAACACAACTCTATAGAACCGAACACAATGCTACAGAACCGAACACAATGCTATAGAACCAAACACAACGCTATAGAACCAACGAAAATGATATAGGACCAAACATAACTCTATAGAACCAAACACAATGCTACAGAACCGAACACAATGCTATAGAACCAAACACAACGCTATAGAACCAACCAAAATGATATAGGACCAAACACAACTCTATAGAACCGAACACAAGGCCATGGAACCAAACACAAAGCTATAGAACCAAAGTGCTTAATCCTGGTTGAACACAAAGTTCTTTGTTTGAGCCCTAATGTCCTCACTCTACCTGTAGCCATCCTGGAGCAAGATGACCCCTTACCCGTATACCTGCTCCTTAATGTCCTGTCTCTGTACTGTCTAACCCTCTCTGCTCCTCAATGACCTGTCTCTGTACTGTCTAACATCTACTGCTCCTTAATGACCTGTCTCTGTACTGTCTAACATGTACCTGCTCCTTAATGACCTGCCTCTGTACTGTCTAACACATACCTGCTCCTTAATGACCTGTCTCTGTACTGTCTAACCCTCTCTGCTCCTCAATGACCTGTCTCTGTACTGTCTAACCCTCTCTGCTCCTCAATGACCTGTCTCTGTACTGTCTAACATGTACCTGCTCCTTAATGACCTGCCTCTGTACTGTCTAACCCTCTCTGCTCCTTAATGACCTGTCTCTATACTGTCTAACACATACCTGCTCCTTAATCACCTGTCTCTGTTTTCACTGTAAATTGCATTGACTCGAAGCATCTAATGAATGAAAAATATAAACAGCTCTGATAATGAATCAAAATCAACAAATAACAAACTGGTTATTTTCTTTCTATGTCTCAGACACACTCATTCTCGCTCTCATTCTCTCTCTCACTCACACACACACACACACACACACACACACACACACACACACACACACACACACACACACACACACACACACACACACACACACACACACACACACACACACACACACACACACACACACACACACACACACACACACACAGTGCATTTACTTCAATAAGAAGTTATCTTGCTGTCCAAACAAAGCACCATTGTCACTCTTCCTGAATGGGCGACAGCATCTCAACAGGTCGAGATCCCATTTATTCTGTGACTGGGAAGAGAAATGGCCTTATCCACCTTGTCGGGAGGCCTCCAAAACACATTGGTTTGTCTTTGTTTGGTTCTTCTTCTTAAACAGTGACTGACATCAGTTTGGTAGACATTGAAACGAGGCCCTGAACAAACGACTAGCCACACTGGAATCTCAAGTTACACCAAACCCAGGCACCGACTGGGAATGGGTTTTCTTTCTCTTTCTGGACCACCTGATAAGAAACAACTTTATTAATCCCAGACGATCATAAAGCAGATGGTAGGCATGAATCTGTCTCCATCCTGCTGGGATTAATTTGCTCCAAACGGCCCCTCCGTAGGGCAAGCTAACCAACCACGTGGGGGGAATAGTATATACGCTCAACGCTGTCTGCTTATATTGTTATGAAAAAAAGGAATGCATCAGTTTTATTTTCCATCAATTCGACGAATGATAAAAAAATACCAAATATTCAGGGGTTTTTTTAACCAGTTGAAGTGAACCTGGCTGTTGGGCTGCATGCATAATCTGCCCCACCATGTTGTACTCAATTTTGTAATTTCAGAGGCAAGTTCCGTGAGCTATGCAATCCTTTCATGCTAATTATGAGACTAGTCTTCCATTTAAACACCACCAGCACTAGCCTTCAAAGGCTCACCCTCTGGTGAAGCTTCCCACGCTTATGAAAGCACTAGCCTCCTAGGCTAACGCGTGGACTAGCCTCCAAGGCTAACAGGCTGTCCTTAAAGGCTGTCTGCTGTTCATTAATATGGGGAACTGAATGAAGAGGTGGGAGGAGAGGGATTAAGGCAAATCAATGAATTTGGGCGTTATTCAGGGCCTAACAATACTCCAAAAACAGCATGAGGGTGTTGTATTGTTCCTGGATTACAAAGTCTGTCTCTAGAGTATGAGTGCCTGCTAGATATTGTCCTTGATCTTTGTTGTTCAGATGATCCAATTGCGCTGCTACTCAATGAAGTTGAATCGTCTGCTTAATTTTCTCGGGAAGAGGATTTCAGTGTATCCTAACGGTTGTTCACCAAACGTTATATGTGGTCACATAAGGTTTATTATATGCGCTACAAAGTCTGAATGTTGTGGTTGATCAGATTATCAATAGTGGACATCGTTTTTTTGGACCAGTTTAGGCTCAGCTGCCCAAATTACATATGGCCCCTTCTACATGTCGTCAAAGCGAGAGGGATCAAGCCAGCCAGACAGACAGACAGCCATACAGACAGACAGGTACCTCTCTTAAGTAACAGGATATTCCCCTCAGAGCTGTGCCCATGGCTGTAGGAGAAGGAAGCTGAGAGACAGAGAGAGGGAGGTTAGGGAGGGGAGAAATGAATCAGCAATAAGGTCTCTTATATGGGTTTTCTTTTGTGTGTGTGTGTGTGTGTGTGTGTGTGTGTGTGTGTGTGTGTGTGTGTGTGTGTGTGTGTGTGTGTGTGTGTGTGTGTGTGTGTGTGTGTGTGTGTGTGTGTGTGTGTGTGTGTGTGTGTGTTTATCACCAGAGGTGGGTGTTTGTTTGCTTTTGTGTTTGTATTAACGGGGCCGGTGGTTGTGTGGATGTGTGTGTGTGTGTGTGTGTGTGTGTGTGTGTGTGTGTGTGTGTGTGTGGTGTGTGTGTGTGTGTGTGTGTGTATTACAGAGGGCGGATTGTGTGTGTGTGTGTGTGTGTGTGTGTGTGTGTGTGTGTGTGTGTGTGTGTGTGTGTGTGTGTGTGTGTGTGTGTGTGTGTGTGTGTGTGTGTGTGTGTGTGTGTGTGCGTGCGTTACCGGGGGCGGGTGCTCCAGGCAGGTGTGGAAATACTTGGTCTGGTCTGGTTTGACGCGTCGCAGCGGAACCCTCGACTCCCCAATGAACTCGTTGTGAGTCAGCTTGTCCTCGTCACACACTGACAACCTGGGGTCAATGCAGGGGTCAGGGGTCAATGCAGGGGTCAGTGACCAAGGAATAGGTCAGTGGTCATGGTAGGGGTTGCCACAGGGGTCAGGGCTCAAGGTAAGGGTCAGCGCAGGGGTCAAAATAGGAGTCAGGGGTTAAGGTAGGCGTCACACAGAAAAAGGTGGTATTCCTGAATCTCAAGATTGACAATTAAGTATATTTTCTATCATATAATTCATCTTGAATGTTCACATTGCATTTCTTGCTTTAAGGACTACATGTGTGTACATACAGATATATTTTGCTGCATGTATTTATTTCTTGCATTCTACCTGCTCCATCAATAATTAATAACTCCTCCTCCTTATCTAGTAGATAGATAGATAGATAGATAGATAGATAGATAGATAGATAGATAGATAGATAGATAGATAGATAGATAGATAGATAGATAGATAGATAGATAGATAGATAGATAGATAGATAGATAGATAGATAGATAGATAGATAGATAGATAGATACTTTATTTATCCCAAGGGAAATTCCGGTATCCAGTAGCATAAACAAAACATACATTAAACATACATTAGACTGAAATTAAGATATCAATTAAAATATAAAATTAACATTACCGACAATAAACTTTAACCTAAATTCCGATATAAAATAAAATTAACAGTAGCTACAATAAACTTTAACCTAAATTAAAATCTAAAATAAAATGAACAGTAGCTACAATAAACAATAAACGGTGCAGACAGTAAACAGTGCAAATGAAAGTAAAACAGTACAGAGTGCGGAGGTTCCACTTCTGGTATACACATATCTACGCACACACACACATAAATGCACTCATGCGCGCGCACACACACACACACACACCACACACACACACACACACAACACACACACACACACACACACACACACACACACACACACACACACACACACACACACACACACACACACACACACACACACTCAGGGTGGAGAGATGTCTGTTTTTAGGGTGGAGGTGTTTGAGGATGTGAGGTGTCTGTCTGTGGGT
>OLKM01001587.1:102539-120428 GCA_900291075.1 Melanogrammus aeglefinus
TTAGCCTAGTGATTGTTGTACTTGCACTTGGTTCTATGAACATCCTTACTGTACCGATAGCCATGTCATGTAGTCATTGTATTGTAGTGTTGTTTTGGTGTAGGTCTAATATAGATGTGTAGCGTAGTGTTGTGCTGTTATCATTTTTTTGAGGGTTAATGTAGTGTAGCTTGGTCATGTTGTGGAGCTGTGTTTCAGTTCTCCCTCTCAGGTTAAGCAGAGTCTGTCATGTAACCTCACAAGCAGCATCACAAAGGGGTGTCCCGCAGGGATCCATGCTCGGTCCCCTAAAGTTTACCCGCTACATATCGCTCTAGCAGACATAACCTCGATATGACAAGCAGCCAATTCCACTGCAGCTGGAGCACTGAACGTCATTAGACTGAGAGCTCCAGGGGTTAAACGTTTCGGGGCTTCTGTGTCACACTGTAACATGTTATCATGTTACAGTGTGATAACAGTGTGACATGTTATCTCTGAACACCATATCTAGGTGGCCGGATGGAAATCCTGCCTGTTCCTGCCTGTGTCTTCTTGAGGCTTGTAGCTGGATTGCGCAATTCTACGATGTGCGAGGAGCAGAGCTGCCAGAATCCGGTCTTATAACACCTGCTCTTTCCTGCAGGGGGGTTATAAACTGAAGTCCACACCTCACCTAGGGGACTATTTGAGGACACCACGCGCTGCTGTAACAAACACACACACACACGCACACATGCACACACACACACACACACACACATGCATGCACACACACACATGCACACACACACACACACACACACACACACACACACACACACACACACACACACACACACACACACACACACACACACACACAAACACACATACAAAGACACACGCTGCTGTAATAAACACACACACACACACACACACACACACACAAATACACACACACAGAGACACACCTACACACACATGGCACCACACAGAGACACAAACCATACCGGGCACACACACAAACACACAAAACGATGCACACCTCCAAAAACACACACACCAACATACAAAAAACACACACAGAGACACACACCTACACAGACGTGGACACCACACAGAGAGAGATCATGCCAGCTCACTGCAGTCGTCGCTGTCTGAGCTGTGGATCTCCATGGACGTGTCCATGCTGCTGGTCTGGGAGAGGGACCCGCTCCCTCGCCCCATAGCTCCACCCCCGCGCCCAATAGCCCCGCCCCCGTGAGGCAGCAGTGGTGACAGGAGGTGACCCGCCGCCGGGCCAGAGATCACGCTCCCGAGGCCGGCGCCACCGAGGATTACCGCGGAGGCCGGGTTAGGGGAGAGTGGGGTGGGGGAGGTGGGGGAGACACGGGGGAAGTATGCAGAGATCTGGCGGATGGGTCTGATTGGCCCGGGGCAGACGTCGATGGCCATGTGTTCCTGGATGGAGATGCAGAGCTTCTTCCCCCCGCGCACCGTCATAGGCCCTGCATACACCAGAAACATCCACATTCTATATTCTACCAGAGACATTCTAGATGTACGTTCTACCAGAGACATCCACATTCTACGTTCTACCAGAGACATTCTAGATGAACGTTCTACCAGAGACATCCACATTCTATATTCTACCAGAGACATTCCTAACTTACAGAAGCAGTCTCTAACCTATTGGCCATTTCCTATCTTAACTTTGACCACCTAACTTTAGGTAATCCTAACTGTTGGTACAGAGAACAAAAAGAGGAGTAATGAATTAGTAAAGTAATTCTTCCACAAAATTCAAAATAAAATCTCTTTGCCGGCGATAAAATGAAATTAAAATATGGTCAGGAAAATTTACCACATTATTATGCGGTCTCGCCGTCTCGGTAGCCTTTCAGCCATCACATTTCTGTTGTGATGTTCCTCTTCTTCATTGTCATACAGACCTACTAGCAGTGCTGCAGCCATCTTTTTCAGTTATTTACAGTGGTTTTGAAGTTAGGACAGGGTGCATGGCCACCTAACTTAGGGATCCTAACTTAAGGAATTCCTAACTTAGGATAGTTCTGTAATGGCTAAATTCCCATCTTAAGATAAGATAGGATTTCTTACTAAGTTAAGTTAGGAAACCTTCTGTAATACCAAAATCCCTAAATGCCTTCCTATCGCAAGATAGGATAGGATTTCAGAGTTAGGAAGTTTCTGTAATGAGGCCCCAGATAAATAACTCATCTTCTTCCCACAAAAGGCACAACATGCACACAACCGTCTTGCTCTGTTGTTTACAGGTAGGGGTGCTTTACGAGAGTTCCCCCCTTGATATGCACAGTAAATGCACAGAAGGCACAGTACGGCACTGTTGCAGAAACATTTGAATATGACTCCCTCTTGCTTTCGATCGGTTAACTAACGGTGCCGTCTGAGCTAAGCATGTGCCTGGACAACTCTTCCGAGAGTCGGTCTACATGGAAACACATGCTCTCGTCAATCTAGATGGACTGTCCTGTAGACCGCCTCTGTAAGGGGTTTGGACAACAGTTGTCTTACTCTCGTACAACCAATCACTCTTTGCCTGGATGGAGACACACTAATGACTAACAATCAGAAGATGAAGAATAAGGGTGCTAAAACATTTTCATCACGGGACCTGGAAGACAATCTCAGTGTCTCCCCGTGACCGAAACAACAAAGCTCACTCAGAACCCTTGAGGATCATTGGTGATCCAGGTGAGAGTGGAGTTATGAGGTGGTGAAGATATAGATCTTATATAAAATCGACATACTTTATATAGCCATAATAACCCACACGGACACTGTTTAGGCAAGGAGGGCAGGTACAAATGCGGAACCGCCCCTATAATAGACAAACGTTGAGGAAATGTTTAACGAGATCATGTATGTGGGAAGCGTTACAAGACACATGCAAGATGCAAGTACATTGAGAAGATACACAAGGTTTTCTTCACAAAGAGGGGGGGGGGGATGCAGAGGCAGGTGCAGTTTGCCCAAAAGTTCTCAGGTGAACAGAGAAGGTGTGTCCAGCTAGGGTTGAACTAGAGAAGGAGAGACCACTGTGGTGGGTCCAAATCCACATACCTTCTTTGGTTCAAACTAGGTTACTTTACTTTACAAAGCAGTGCAGTTTGACACCAAACAACGTGTTTAACTCCACCGTCATCAGCCCAGGAACACTCTCAGTACATCTCCTCACATCAAGTGTCAGACCACCCAAACCCACTACCTGCTGTCAACAGTATAATGACTCACATATTCCTATAATTGGTGTTGGTTGGTGGCCTCAACTTCGTTTCAGGCAGGGATAGATTTTCATTTTGCTTGCCAATCACATCGCCCCCATAAACTTGTCCTGCAGGCCACAGGATGAGGATTGTCCATATGGAAAGCCAAGGGGGACATCATTCGTCTCGCTTTCCTCTCCTTCTGGCGTCCATAAATGCTAGTGATGCGGTAGCGATGTTCAGATGAGTGTTTGGTTTATGACCGGCGTTGATTATGCCAAGGAACACTTGATTACTGCCCAATCTTTTAAAAGTTCCTGTTTTAATTGAGTTTATATTTTATTGCGAACGCTTCGGTTAGGCTTCCTATTAACCAAACATTACTGCTTAGTTACCAACTGGTTACAGTCTTATGTTGATACTTACTAACCTGAACCTGAATGGAACAATAACAACAGTAAGAGCAATCTGAGACCCTATCTGATACTAATCTTATCAGAGGAAAAAAGATCCAGTGATATATGGGTACGGTCATATGGCTACGGTCATAATATTTGGGCACTAATAGTAGTGCTATACGTGTATACCATGGTAGAGGATTGACGGGTTTGGTCAGTTTTTAACAGTTGCCTGGAGGCTACGATTTCACCAAACATCAGAACACCCAAACTCTTGCCTGGGGGATTCTATATTAACATTGATACATCAACTTCAAACCGCTACGTTTCTACCGGATGGGCTGCAATGAACGACCCAAACATCAATTATTCAAGGTATTGATATTCTAAGGCCAGATTGGAATAATTGGAGAGGGGCATTCTGGGAGGAGATGTTTTTTCTTTGATTACCGCGGGGAAACTGTGTAGAACTGGGAGTTACCAGTCTGTTTAACCTGAACTTCAGTTATTTAGCCATTTTTTAGCCAGGTCAGACTTCGGTTCTCTCTCTCCTTTTCTGTCTCTCTCTCTCTCTCTCTCTCTCTCTCTCTCTCTCTCTCTCTCTCTCTCTCTCTCTCTCTCTCTCTCTCTCTCTCTCTCTCTCTCTCTCTCTCTCTCTCTCTCTCTCTCTCTCTCTCTCTCTCTCTCTCTCTCTCTCTCTCTCTCTCTCTCTCTCTCTCTCTCTCTCTCTCTCATCTCTATCTCTATCTCTCTATCTCTGTATCTCTCTAGCTATTATCTCTCTAACCACTTCCAGTTCAGATCAACCCTATTCAATGCACAATATTATATTCTGATATTATGATATGCGCTATATACTATACAAGTTAGGGTAGTAAATATACCGATTCATTTACTGGAACAGTAGAATTAGACATTCCTCCATCTATCTCTCTTTTCCACACAAAGATGGAAATAGAGAGGGAAAAGAGAGCGGGAGAGATACAAGAGATAGAAATAGAGACAGAGGAAGATCAAGAGAGATAGAGCGCTATGTATAAATGGAGGGACAGTGTGCATGTAGGGGTGTGTATATGGTGTGTAGGGCTATGTAGGGCTTTGTGTGGTGTGTGGGCGTGAGGGTGTGTATGGCGGGGGGGGGGAATCCGATGTGTCCATGTATGAGGGGTGTGTGTGTGTGTGTGTGTGTGTGTGTGTGTGTGTGTGTGTGTGTGGTGTGTGTGTGTGTGTGTGTGTGTGTGTGTGTGTGTGTGTGTGTGTGTGTGTGTGTGTGTGTGTGTGTGTGTGTGTGTGTGTGTGTGTGTGTGTGTGTGTGTGTGTGTGTGTGTGTGTGTGTGTGTGTGTGTGTGTGTGTGTGTGTGTGTGTGTGTGTGTGTGTGTGTGTGTGTGATTGTGTGTGTGTGTGTGTGTGTGTGTGTGTGTGTGTGTGTGTGTCTTACTGGTGTGTGTGTAGGTTCGCTACGTCATGCGCGCATGTGTGTGTGTCTGTGTGTCCGTGTGTCTGTGTGTAGGGGTGGGAATAGGTTTGCGTGTGTGTGTGTGTGTGTGTGTGTGTGTGTGTGTGTGTGTGTGTGTGTGTGTGTGTGTTGTGTGTGTCGTGTGTGTGTGTGTGTGTGTGATGTGTTTGTGTGTGTCTGTGTGTAGGATGGTGGATGTTAAGTGTGTGGTGCTGTGTGTGGGTGTGGTGTGTGTGGTGTGCATGTGTGTCGTGTGTGTGTGTGTGTCTCTGTCCTGTGCTTGTCTGTGTGTCTGCTGGTGTAGGTATTCCGCGTAGGGACTGAGGTTCGCGTGTGTGTGTGTGTGTGTGTGTGTGATGTGTGTGTGTGTGTGTTGTGATGTTGTGTGTGTGTGTGTGTGTGTGTGTGTGTGTGTGGTGTGTGTGTGTGTGCGTGTAGGGAGTGCTGTGTAGTGTTGCGTGTGTGGTGTGTGTCGTGTAGGTGCGTGTGTGTGTGTGTGTGTGTGGTGTGTTTGTGTGGATGTGTATAGGTGTGTGTGTGTGTGTGTGTGTGTGTGTGTGTGTGTGTGTGTGTGTGTGTGTGTGTGTGTGTCTGTGTGTGTTTGTATAGGGGTGTGTGTATATGTGTGTGTGTGTGTGTGTGTGCGTGTGTGGGTTGCGTAGGGGTCTTGCCAGTACAACCTGCCCTGACGGCTCGTCCAGCGGGTGCTAGCGAAAGCTTCTGAACCAGAACTGCAAACCTCCTTGCGGGGCAGCGGTGTGTGCATGTGTGTGTGTGTGTGTGTGTGTGTGTGTGTGTGTGTGTGTGTGTGTGTGTGTGTGTGTGTGTGTGTGTGTGTGTGTGTGTGTGTGTGTGTGTGTGTGTGTGTGTGTGTGTGTGTGTGTGTGTGTTCAGAGTGCAGAACGCAAGGCGCTGGAACATGCCCCGGAGTAGTCCTACGTACTTCAAGGGTGTGGGCGTCCAGCTCATAGGCTAACAGGACGGCCTGTGGAGCTTATCACAGCTCTTGTTCACTCACGGTTGCAGTCAGCTAGGCTAACAACGCCTCCCCTGCTGTGATTAAACAATCACACTTATAACACTATTTTAAACCACTGACTTCCAGCGCTCTGCAATCGAGACTGAGCACCCCAGAGTATTTTGTAATCGTACCGTCTTTATGCATCTGTTCGACCGCTGACCTTTGCGTTGCCGGTGGATCTGTACACCGATTCAAGGATCCCGTACTGGAACCTAGTGCTCGAACACTAACAGGTGTACATGGAGGTTATTAGTTGAGCAGAGGTGGGGAGGAATAGGGTCGAATCGGAGGCTGAGACGGCTTGAGACTTCACAGACAGTTTGTTTTGTAGCCAAGTCAATGTTTAAAAGCCATTGAAAGTAAAAAAAAAAGTAAATCATTCCCAGCGTCGGCTTTGAATTAGAGTTGTACCCAGAAATCATTTTTCTAGGGTTGTCTAATAGTTATTCCTATGGTACTATTCCGTCTTTTAATTATATTATTATATCAACAATTAACAACTTGATGTGTCATATCACAGACAGCAGGTTTCTAACAGCAGAAGACAGTAGCTAGACATGAATTCAATTATCTTCAACTTTATTGTCACAGAATAATGTAATCAAATAAGCAACACAAATTGGATTGGATGATGAGTTGTGCAAATTACAATACAATACAATTAAATACAATACATTTGTATTTTTTAGAATTGTAATTGTGAATTACAATTGTGATTTTCATAAAAAGCTTACTTTGTCCGCTTTAAATTGGAAAACATGTATTCACAAATATGTTAAATATATATTGTTATGGGGTTTCCACTTATAATGTCATTGGATACAGGGTTGTTTCTGGGAAGGCCTCCTTCCATGGGGGCTGCTGTTGTGAAATGGTCCACCATCCAAAGTTTGTGTAGTTTATAAAACACCCATTTTCTGTAAATCACTTATTAAATATCAGTGGCAACAATTTCCGTGCTAGCACCCTGCGGTTTGCCATCAGTCCACTCACCCGCACCACCAAGGGGCAAGCTCAGTGCCGGCCCCTGGTGTTGAGGCTGTGCGACTTCAGCATCACAGCGAAGCACTAGTTAGGAGTATGCCTGATTATGCCTGTCGTGCAAACAGAGAGCTGTAATAGAGCTGCAAATGATTAGTAAACTTCTGCGTAGGCAGCGTGTGTGGTCAACTTCTTTTATAGCTTGGTGCTGGCTACTGGTTATATGCTGGGCTGTCTTGACGACCCACTGCTGGGATTTCTGTTCTGCTGATGTGCAGTTACCGGACCACACTGAGATACTGCCGGAAGGGATGCTCTTATTGGAGGTAGAAGTAGCAGTGGTAGAAGGTTGTGAGAGCTTCTTCTTGAGGAAGCGGGTATTTGATGTCCAGAAGAGGTCCAAGACAGCTTTAAGCTAGGGACACGCTCCGCTTCGACCCCGTCGGTACAGGGTAATTGATGCAGCTTTTGGACTTCCTGATGTCCACGATCACTTCCTTTTGTTCTGCACATTGAGGACCAGGCGGTTGGTGGCGCACCGAGACGTGGCGTGCGGAACCTCGTCCCTGTGGGCCAGCTCTTCGTTGTCTGTGATTTGGCCGACAGCTGTGGTGTCGTCGGCAAACTTGATAATTGGGTTTGAGTGGTGAATTGGTAGGCCGCGGGGGGAGAGGGAGTAGAGGAGGTGGCTCAGAACACAGCCTTCAGGGGCACCTGTGCTGGGGGTCAGGCTAAGGAGGTGGGGTTACCTCACCCAACAGACTGAGGTCTGATGGCCAGGATGTCATGGTGCAGTTACAGAGGGAGGGGCCAAAAGCCAAGGGGGAGGGGTTTATCAGTGGTTCTATGCCTCAGGTGGGTCAGGGCAAATTGCCATCCTCTGGAGACAAATAGATAAATAGATATCAACTTGTTTATCGCAGGTAGCTCCAGCTGTGAACTAATGCAATAATGAAACACTTTGGATATTCAACATGTTTCTGCGTTTATTATTTCTCAGCTTGTCTTCTTGTTGTGAGCCTGTTTTCAACTAAGTCGTTTAGCGGTCGGAGATCATGAGTTGATAGAGATACAGAGCGAGACCGGGGATATATATTGAGTGGAAGATGGAGATATGAGTGTGAGAAAGAGAGAGAGAGCAGAGAGAGGGAAAGAGAAAGGAAGAGAGAATGATAGAGAGGAGGAGGATGAGAGAGGAAAAGGGAAAGAGAGAGAAAGGAAGGGAGCGAGAAAGACAGAGAGGGTTTGTGGACATAACCTGTATCCTGGTTACTACTAAGACATTTATTTCGATTTGGCAATTTGAGAAATGTTTTATTATCTCAATCAAATAGCATTTGAGAAAGAGAGTGAGAGAGAGTGGGGGAAGTGAGAGAAGCGAGAGAAGGTTTAGAGATAGCGGGAGGGAGAGAGAGCAGGAGAGAGAGAGAGACAGAGGGAGGAAAAGAGAGAGAAGAGAGGGACAGAAGTAGAGAGAGAGTGAGAGAGAGCGGAAGCGATTGAGAGAGAGAGGGAGGGAGAGAATGGGAGGGAAAGAGAGAGAGGGAGGGAGAGAGGTGTCATGAGGAGAACGCAGCGTGAGTTTCGGACCAGTCATAGCAGGAGTGTGAACTGAAAGAGCAGCCGGCGAGTTTAACGACCACATAACACGTGAATAATGTGTTGCGCTCCGGTGCCCCCTGAGTACATCTAGGAGACTCGGCCATGCAGACTTGCAGTCCAAACAAACACTCAGCTAACTGCTCATGCTAATGAGCTTCCTGGCTTCCTGCTCGTTAGCTCCAGGGACCAGGGGGTCGTTTATGTTGTTTTGTTGTGCTTTACAACTGAAGCCCGAATCAAAATATGATTCTGCAGCAGATATATTCTGACCACCCACTATTGTGTGGTTCGCTGCACATTTGAGATGATTGCCCTCCAAGAGGTTTGTGAGTCTTATGGGGCCATACACTGCGTCCTCACTAAGCCACGATGCCTTTTCACACCAGGGAAACAAAACAACAGTGAACAGAACGGTGTCTTATGTGCCTATATGTTACTCCATACGTTTGTGTCTTTGTCACAACATGTGCTAAAAATCCTGCCGTCTAACCTCATGTGAGCTTAGCTTGCTTTGATTTTTATCACGCCTGTATTTAGTGAGAGGGTTGGATTCGTCTGTGTTCGTTCTCGCAAACGAGGGACGAACATCTGAAGGAAGCCCATGAACTCGGGTGTCACAGGCTGTCTCTCACATAGTTTAATGATGCAAAGTCTGGAGACATCTTCTCATCCTGAATGCTTTGATCCGTGGATGTATTTTTACCCTTGCCAAGTCCATGTCTGATCCATTTTATTATTTCATCTAATCTTAACTCAAGTGATTCTTTCATCTTATCGGAGCACATCTGGTTAGTACATGTTGAATATTCAGATCCACTAAAAAAGCCAGTCAAACAATTACATTTACAATGCAATATCTGTTCTGCCGTGGTTCAGGAAGCATTCCGGTTCACGAGGACTCTGAGCCTGAATAGTGTTCATCGTTCTGGATATTCTAAAATCAGACCACGTCCGAGGTCTGTAAACCTAAGCCTCTGCAGTGGTTTCATAGTGTCTGGGGGTGACAAAGGATCACAGTGCTGGAACAGCCAGAGGCTCTTTGGCTCCTTATGCCCTAGTGCCTCTGAGCAAGGCACACCACCCTTAACTTTTCTGGAGCTGTGAGTCTCTGTACATGTCTCCCCACCCCCAGCCTTTCCCAGTTTTGAGATTGGATCAGCTCCATTGGCTTGAAATGTGCTGGGTTCATGCAGTCAAACATCTGGCAGGAGAACTGAAGGATACTGGTAAGAACTGACTCAAAGCCCAAAGGTTCTGGGATCCCACTGTCCTCAGCCTAGCTTCTCCTTGATGACCTGTACTCTACAACCCCTACTTGCTCCTTACTGACCTGCCTCTGTACTCTCTAACCCCTACCTGCTCTTTAATGAACTGTCTCTGTACTGTCTTACACCTACCCGCAGCTAAACGACTGGACTCTGTATTGAAGTCGGTAAGAGCCGGAAAAACCGGGCTCACTAACCAGGCAAACTAAAGGAACGAGAATAAGTTGACATCATGCTGAGTCAGTGATTCATGCAAGACCGCCAATTTCTTGAATGAATCACCGGGTGTCTTTTCATTTTCGAGTATTCACAGCAGTGGTGGGAATATACATTTTTTGGATCCGTTTCACAATCACCTAGTTGCAGTCATTTGCGTGCAGAGGCCATGCACAGTCTTGATACTACTGACTCAATTCATAATAATTGTACTTTTATGCCTCGTCTTTTCATTCGCCTTCAAGGCTCAAGTAATCCCGTGGCTCCTTCAGCGACCATGAAGTTGACTCAGGAAGGAGAAGAAGAGGTATTACATTTGGTAATATGAGGTATTAACAGGACTGTCCTTTAAAGGTTCTCCTGGTATTAAACAGTGTGTTCAGGACAGGTGTATGTGACGACTGCAGCTTTCCAGTGCCGTGTTCCAATATCCATACTATCAGTACTTACTAGCCAAAGTTTGAGTACGTAGGGCGTTCCGATTTAGATTGGGCGAACATAAGTGTACTGAAAGGACCCGGATGGTGCACTCAAAACGGTCAAATCGCGAAGTGTGTGGCGATGTAGACTTTTCGTACTCAACAGCAGCCATCTTAGCTACGTAGCGGAAGAGGGCGGAGCCAGGCTGAGCCAACGTCAGTGCATTTTCCACATTAGCCTACATTAATAGAGTCATTTTGTAGTTTTTTATAGTTTTCATATATATATAGCTAGGCGTAAAGAGTTCACCGTTCAAAGCGGGATGTTTATTGCGGGGGAGGAGCCGTGGCGGCAGTCGTGATCGTAATTTCCGGTAAGTGCACCACGGAGTATTCGATTTGGAACAACACCGAAATCTGAAAATTAGCGCACTTAGTGAATGCGGATAGTCTACTTCGTTTAAGTGTACTGATGGAAGTATGGATATTGGAACACGGCACAGGAGTACAGTGTGTCATAGAGACTAGAGCTCTGTCCCTTGGACTAGTAGGTGAGTGGGTGAGAGGGTGAGAGGGTGAGGGTGGAGAGCAGGAGTGTGATGGGGAAGTGAGTCTGTAAAAGATGAGAGCACATGGGGAGAGATGTGAGGGGAGAGATGTGAGGGGAGAGATGTGAGGGGAGTGAGGGGGAAGATGGGGATGATTCGTTGATGGCTAGGGTAGAAGCTTGTGGTGTGAGAGCATGATGATGGCCGGTTTAAGCAGCCCCACCTGGCCCAAGTCAGACTGATTGGACCCTGGGGCTGGGTGAGGCTGCACACCTGTTGTGTATTGAGAAATCAATGTGCTCAGGTTAAACCAGCTATCACCACACACACTGAATAACAGGGAAGCATGCAACCCCTGCTCTGTTTATCCTTGTACTCCGAAATATGCAATAAACCGGTTTAAACGTCCCCTAAGGGTACATGAGGGTAAGGGCAAGTTGTAAGAGGGTTATGGTGCAAGGGTGACTGTGAAAAGGTGAGGGTGAGATGGTTGCGTTAAGAGGGCTGCGTTGACAGGGTTGGGTGAGAGGGTTGGGGTGAGAGGGTGGGGTTGAGACAGGATTGGGGTGAGATTGTTTGGGTAAAAGTTTTGGGGTAAGAGGGTTGGGGTACGATTGTGAGAGGTTTGGGGTGAGAAAGTGATGGCGTGAGCGATCCCTTGAGCTTACTCTCTCTCTCTCTGACTTGTGAAACGTCATCAGTTACAGCCATGTATCAGCCAAGTATCACAGAATGCTTTTCGCAGAAACCAGCGGCAATGAGGAAGGACAAAACATACAACTGTATGTTTTTTGGTCTCATTAGTCTGTATGATGTCGAATGTTGCCATTCATTCACCAATGTCCACACAGCAACAACCTTCGACAACCTTTTGTCCCGCCACTAAATTTTAAAATAGGCCACAGATCTGGGAACACTCCAAAATATGCACATATATACAATGATTGTAATTGCGCATCATGTTCCGCTTTTATTGGGTGAAATTGTTGGCAAGACAAGCTCAGATGGAGACGTCACCAAGTACGTTGCTGTTCCAATTGTAGAATGACGGTACTGCGTCCTTCAGTCCTCGGGAGTTTGTCCAACTTTGAGAAAAGCTCCCTGTGTCTCGGTAAATTTGGTTAACATGCTTGCTGAGAAAAGACAGCAGCGTGTGTTTGTATGTGTGTGTGTGTGTGTGTGTGTGTGTGTGTGTGTGTGTGCTTCAGTTCTTCCTCGGGTAAGCTCAGTCCTCGGGAGTTTGTCCAACTTTGAGAAAAGCTCCCTGTGTCTCGGTAAATTTGGTTAACATGCTTGCTGAGAAAAGACAGCAGCGTGTGTTTGTATGTGTGTGTGTGTGTGTGTGTGTGTGTGTGTGTGTGTGTGTGTGTGTGTGTGTGTGTGTGTGTGTGTGTGTGTGTGTGTGTGTGTGTGTACGTGTGTGTGTGTATTTGTGTGCACTTCTTTGTGTGTGTATGTATTTGCGTCAAGTATGTGTGCATGTTGTTACTTGTGAGATAGATTTATTCTTACAGATTTCAGATTTCATCTCCATCAAATACGGTCAAATTGGTAAAATGCATGAGCTGCCTTTTAAGCCAGGGACACACCAAGCCGACCGTCGGGCGTCGCGCCTCGTCGGCACCAGTCGGACGGCGTCGTAACCGCGTCGGTTTGGTGTGTTCCTTTCCGTCGGGCAGCGTCGGAAGCCCTTGGGTCTCGTCGGGGCCGATTCAACATGCTCAGTCGGGACTTGTCGACCGTCGGGAGAGTAGACTCGTCGGGTACTCTGATTGGCTGTGTGCCATCTATGACGATTATGACGGGCGGTGCCGGGCGATGTCTTCGGGCAACAACAACGAGCCCGAGAGCAGCCAACGTGACGAGCAACGTGACGATTTTTTTCCAAAACGTCCAAAACGTCTGCTTAAAAATAAACAAGCTGTTTGTGCGCTTTGTTTTTATTCTACCTGGTTTCTTCCCTATGGTTTCTCGTTAGGTTCATTTCTGTCTGTTCATGTTTCGGATAACGGGCACGAGACAAGCGCCACCCGCTGTTATGGAGAATTATTGCATCTCGCGCAAGCGCAGAACATACAGACTGCTGTGTCGTCGGGAGTGGTCGTGGCGGTGTGTTTCACTGCTTCCTCTCTCCCGACTGTCTCCGACGAGAGGCAACGGACCCGTCGGGCAAGCGGGCGTCGGCGTCTGGTCGTGTCGGGGCGGTGTGTCAGGGGCTTTACTGGCCGTTGAGGGTCGCAAGGTAACGTCAATCAAACAACCCCCCCCCCCCCCAACACCCCCCTCCACTAGGACACCAGTCTATGCAGGGCTGTTTGTTTGTTGTTGTTTTTCAGCATGTGAAATGAGCTCTTGTGAACGCAGTTCTGCAGTCCTTCAGATAAAACACTCTGGTCCCTGACAGACAGAACGAGTGGGCCGAGAGAATTAGATACTGGCAAAAAGAGAAAGATAGAGGGAGACTCAGAGAGATGGAGAGAGAGAGAGAGAGAGAGAGAGAGAGAGAGAGAGAGAGAGAGAGAGAGAGAGAGAGAGAGAGAGAGAGAGAGAGAGAGAGAGAGAGAGAGAGAGAGAGATTACCAGGATTCCTTCCAACACCAGGGACTTAAGCTCACCGGATCAGAAAAAAACGGTATGCAAATTTGGATGCATTTAATTCTCACTGTCTTTCTTTCCTTTACCTTGATTCTCTCTCTATATATGTTTATTCTCTCTCTTTGTCACTCACTCTCTCTATTGATCTGTCTCACTCTCTCTATGTCTACATCTCTCTCTCTCTCTCCCTCTCTTTCTCTCGTTCCATCTCTCTCTCCCCCCTCTCTCTCTCTCTCTCTCTCTCTCTCTCTCTCTCTCTCTCTCTCTCTCTCTCTCCTCTCTCTCTCTCTCTCTCTCTCTCTCTCTCTCTCTCTCTCTCTCTCTCTCTCTCTCTCTCTCTCTCTCTCTGTCGCTCTCTATCGCTTAAGTCTCTTTTTGGAATCTTCTGTAGTCCGCTATCTCTTCCAACAGAACCTCCAGGATACGCTCTCTCTCTAACCCTCTTCTCTGCATCCTTCTGAGCCTGTGTCCCCACATTCCCATACAGAGAGTTTGTTTCTGTGTGTCCCCACATGCCCATGCATAGTGTGTTTTTCTGTGTGTCCCCAATTGCCCATGCAGTGTGTGTGTTTCTGTGTGTCCCCACATACCCATGCAGTGTGTGTGTTTCTGTGTGTCCCCACATCCCCATACAGAGTGTGTATTTCTGTGTGTCCCAACAAGCCCATACAGAGTGTGTGTTTCTGTGTGTCCCCACATACCCATACAATGTCTGTGTGTTTCTGTGTGTCCCCTCTCACATGCCAAGTCCGTATAAACAAAGTGTCAGTGTCCCCACACATCCTTAGATACAAAGTTAGTGTGTCCTCACACAACTATATGAGAGTGGGTGTCTGTGTGCCCCCACATGCTCATATATACTGAAAGTGTTTGTGTACATACGTGTGAGTACACATGTGGCATTTTCGTGCATGCCTGCAAACGTGTACGACGGCACGTGTCTGCATGTTTGTGTGTCTGTGTGCGTGTGTGTGTGTGTGTGTGTTTGTGTGTGTGAGTGCGTGTATGTGTGTAACATATGCTAGTCTAGCCCAGTCCATAAAGCAGCCAGTGAGTGTCTCATGGTTCCACTCTTACTGAGTTTTCTTCCCTATCCTGAGGTTTGGGGCTCAAGTCTTTCTTAATGTTTAGCCCATGGTTGTTATGAACACCCTCAAATTAACAGCATTTAATCTAGCCGTTGTTACCAATTAGCATACAGCCAAAGAACATATATATGAGCAGTATACTTTAATTTATTTAATTTATTAATTTATATATTTAATTTTTTTATTTAACTACTGAGATGTAGGAAAGCTGAACGTCTCAACTCCGCAGATACTAGACATAAAAAAGCACTGAACCCATTCATCATCACCAGGGGTTCAAAATGTGGAGTTAATCTGAGGAAGGCTTGGTGGTTTGACCCAGAGGGAAGACCGCTAGTGCCCAGCAACAAAGCAAGCAATTAAAGTTGAAAAAGTGTCAGTGAAAGAAAAAATAAAGAAAAGAGCCACGAGAGAGATGAAGAGCGGGAGAAGAGGAGTTAATTCAAGGATGCAGGCAACGGCTTGCGAAGGGATTAATGTTTTTTCTTATCTCCTGTGGTTGTACGAGTGGTTGTCAATTAAGATATAAATATTAATGAGTCGCACAGAGGCTGGGAGAGCAAGAGAGTGAGAGGGAGAGAGAGAGAGAGAGAGAGAGAGAGAGAGAGAGAGAGAGAGAGAGAGAGAGAGAGAGAGAGAGAGAGAGAGAGAGAGAGAGAGAGAGAGAGAGGAGAGAGAGAGAGAGAGAGAGAGAGAGAGAGAGAGAGAGAGAGAGAGAGAGAGAGAAGAGGAGTGGAAAGGAGAGGAGATGACAGAGTGCACCGGGCAATGCGAAGGTCCGGTAAAGTGCAGATGTCGAACTGTAGCACTACTCTGATATTTACCATTAAGCTACCACTGTCCACAAAACCACTGAGGGAAACCAATAGGTGCACTGAACGCCACCAATGAAACTGATAAGAGTGTAATCGAAACCTTGAACTAAACAAAGTAAGAAATGCCTACAAATAACGGAATAAAACAACAACAGAGAAGAAAGAAACTGACAATCGCATTTAAAAGAGAAATCAGGATAGGGTCCTACCTCTGTTTCCGCTCGTGAAGATTCCTCCACAATAAAACAAGAGGGTTGCAGCGCATGTGAGTCTGCACTAACAGGTGGCGGGAGAGGGATGCGCACGGGAGAGGTGGAGAGACGGGAGAGTGAGAGAGAGAGTGCGAGAGAGAGAGAGAGCAAGAGAGGGAGAGATGGGGGGGGGGCAGAGAGAGGGTGAGACAGACTACAGTGTGTGGGTTTTAGCTTTTGTTATAAGCATTCATAATACGGAGGCAGGGCGGGCCAATGCAGACGCAGTTGGATATTCCAGTGTTGTTGACCAGTGAGCGAAAAAAAAAAGATTGTGAGAGGGACAAAGCAGGAGCGAGAGAGAGGGAGAGGGCTGCAGCACCTGTAGCCTTCCTAGATCTTTGCATCGGGCTGTTGCTCCTTCTGTGGGGAAACCTCCTGCTCCCCCCCGTCCACCACCCCCCCCACTCTTCCCCCTCTCATCTCTCTCATCTCTCTCTCTCTCTCTCTCTCTCTCTCCCTCTCTCTCTCTCTCTCTCTCTCTCTCTCTCTCTCTCTCTCTCTCTCTCTCTCTCTCTCTCTCTCTCTCTCTCTCTCTCTCTCTCTCTCTCTCTCTCTCTCTCTCTCTCTCTCTCTCTCTCTCTCTCTCTCTCTCTCTCTCTCTCTCTCTCTCTCTCTCTCTCTCTCTCTCTGTATATCTCTCCTCTCTCTCTCTCTCTCTCTCTCACTGTCTCTCTCTGTCTCCTGTCTCTGTCTTCTCTCTTCTCTCTCTCTCTCTCTCTCTCTCTCTCTCTCTCTCTCTCTCTCTCTCTCTCTCTCTCTCTCTCTCTCTCTCTCTCTCTCTATCTCTCTCTCTCATTCTCTCTCTCTCGTCTCTCTCTCTCTCTCTCTCTCTCTCTCTCTCTCTCTCTCTCTCTCTCTCACGCTCTCTCTGTCTCTCTCTTTTACTCCCCCCCCACCCCCTTCAATGTCCTCCTCTGCAGTTTAATTCTTTTTGCGCAATATCCGCTCGCTGCTGCGCGTGCCTCGCGCAATATTCTCACCTGTCAGCCTCAATGAGCGCTTGTCTTAAATCACAAAACACGGATAAGTGGAAGTACCCCCCACCCCCCCCCCATTGCAGGGCTGCACGTGTGAGGGATTACATGCCAATAGCAGCATCTGTCTCGCACTCCTTTCTGTATAATTTGTAGTTAATGACACCTAATGATACATGCATGCAGCACACACACACACACACACACACACACACACACACACACACACACACACACACACACACACACACACACACACACACACACACACACACACACACACACATACACACACATTCACACAAACGCACACACACACACACACACGTGCACGCACACATACTCACATTAACATATGCGCACACAAGCTTGCACATACATGCACACACAAACGCACTCACACACACACACACACACACACACACACACACACACACACACACACACACACACACACACACACACACACACACACACACACACAAACACACACACACACACACAAACAAACACACACATTGAAGTATAACATATATACCACATACAGATAGAGACAATATTACAAAGAGAGCTACAGTTTGTATTACCGAGAGACATTCTCTGGAATGCGTCTGGTGTTTATTTGTTTTACGTATATTGTATGCTTCTGTTGCCATATTTTTGCTATTTAGACCTGATTATCCCTGTCTGGTGTATCAAGGCAAAGCAAGGAAAATTTAATGAAAAAGTGTAATTCAAAAGGCTGAACTGGAAGAGGAGGAGGAGAAGGAGGATTAGACATTGCTCCCCCCCTTACCTCTCCTCTCGACCACATCCGACTCCACTTCCTCCTCCTCCCCCTCCTACTGGATCTTTCTTCTCATCGCCAGCCCCTCCTCTCCTCTCCTCTCCTCTCCTCTCCTTCTCTCTCTTTTCTTCTCTTATCTCATCTCCTCTCTCCTGTCCTCTCCTCTCTCCTCTCTCCTCTCCTCTCCTCTCCTCTCTCTCCTCTCTCTCCTCCTCTCCCTCTCTTGTCCTTTCTCTCTCTCTCTTGCCCTCTCTCGCTTAGCC
>OLKM01001588.1:0-2500 GCA_900291075.1 Melanogrammus aeglefinus
GAGAGATGAGTGATGAGTGCTGAGTGCTGAGTGATGAGTGCTGAGTGATGAGTGATGAGTGATGAGTGCTGAGTGATGAGTGATGAGTGATGAGTGATGAGTGATGAGTGATGAGTGAGCGCTGATCAGTGATGAGTGATCAGTGAGCGCTGATCAGTGTTCAGTGGTCAGAGCAGAACAGTTCTCTTCTTCCCCTGCCAGCTGCTCCTCTCGTTGGTTCTCTTCCAGATGTGGATATATTCTGCTTATCTCACCATTTGTTTGCGATCGCTATGACGAATAGCCCGCCAATTAAAGACAAACAAGGAAAAAATAAATTGAAACAAACTTGAATCACTCCAATGTGATGGCAATTATGTCCCGTAATCTCCAACAGATTGGTTCTGCTGCCGGGGAACAGGGGATTATCACGTGTCTGATATCTCAGCGATTACACCGTGCGTGGAAACATAAGCATCCGACACAAAGATACAAGATGCGATAAGGAGCGATCAAAGCAGCGTGAATGGAAGAAGAAGAAGACAGTCATCCAGGATGTACCATAGGATGTAATGCAAATGGTTCTAATGAGTTGCTTCTTAATTAGCACCACAGGAAAGGCCTGGTTGTGTTGGGAAGACATCGAGCCCAAGGGAGCTGTGCCACATAACTTGTTTTCTTGCTGCTCGCCACTGAAGCCACAGCAAAGACACTGTGTGTTTGTGGTTAATATCTGCCTTTATTTTAGCCTGTGTGTGAGTGTGTGTGTATCTATCTATCTGTGTGTGTGTGTGTGTGTGTGTGTGTGTGTGTGTGTGTGTGTGTGTGTGTGTGTGTGTGTGTGTGTGTGTGTGTGTGTGTGTGTGTGTGTGTGTGTGTGTCTGCTTATATAAATGTCTGTGTGCGAGAGCATGTGTGCTTTTGTGTGTGGGTTTGCATACATTTGTGTGTGTGTGTGTGTGTGTCTGCGGTGTGTCTGTGTGTGTGTTAGAGAGAGAGAGAGAGAGAGAGAGAGAGAGAGAGAGAGAGAGAGAGAGAGAGAGAGAGAGAAGAGAGAGAGAGAGAGAGAGAGAGAGAGAGAGGAGAGAGAGAGAGAGAGAGAGAGAGAGAGAGAGAGAGAGAGAGAGAGAGAGAGAGGGGGAGAGAGAGAGAGGGGAGAGAGAGAGAGAGACAGAGAGAGAGAGAGAGAGAGAGAGAGGGAGGGGGAGAGAGAGAGAGAGAGAGAGAGAGAGAGAGAGAGAGAGAGAGAGAGAGAGAGAGAGAGAGAGAGGGAGAGAGAGAGAGAGAGAGAGAGAGAGAGAGAGAGAGAGAGAGAGAGAGAGAGAGAGAGAGAGAGAGAGAGAGAGAGAGAGAGAGAGAGAGAGAGAGAGAGAGAGAGAGAGAGAGAGGGAGGACCTTTCTGTGTGGTATCTCTGTGTATATAAATGCCTGGTTGCCGGTACCATACGGTGGTTAACTACAGCGTGACTGATAAACATGACCCCGGGATAAAGCAACAGGGCTGATGTGTTTCACACGCCGCAGCGCTGCAATTACAACGTGTCGTTTCCTGTGGCCACAAACCGTGGGTATCATTTGTTTTTCCAGACTTTGATTTCCAAATGAAAATATGACACATTATCCTAAAGCGAGAATTCAACAATGATGGATAGTCTTCAAAGAACAAGTTATGATAACGTAAACATTATTCACATTGACTGCAAAGCCTTCAATACTTAGGGTGAAAGCTTTTGTGATTGCGAAGGCATTGTGCTTCGTTAAGGCAATCCTGCATTCAGTATTCTCTAAGCGGAAAGCAAACAGCGAGCTTGGTGTCAACACATCCCCATACTGTGTAACTGGGTAATATCAGTCACAATCCAGCATATTAGCTGAGCTGCCGACATCCTAACTCAATAGTTGGCGACATAAATCAAAGTGGCATGGGGGAAATGATTTGAATACACCAAGTTCACTGTTGCCCGTGCCCCACGAGGTACTAAAGCAAACAAGAGGCAATCTGTCACCAATGTTTATATTTTTAGGCACAGCGCGGTCCCAGTGATTGTATTTGATTGCAATGTACCAGATTTGAGAAAGCAGGGGATGGGGGGGCTTTGACTTTGATGGATTTGCAGGCAATATTTAGTCAGCGAGCATGTATCCTTTAAGCTGTGGTGGAACCGATCGAGGTTGACCAAATAATCTGCCAATTCCCTCCCAAGAAACGCGGAGACGACAAAAAAAAAAAAGGGATCTAAGACTCTGAAGCACTCATCCCCCGGGCTGCTTCAGCAATTGTGTCAAAAACTCTGTAAAGCTCAGAATGAGAACTTGGAAGACGGTGGGGGGAAGTGGCGGTAACTCGTTTAGCCAGAGCCAGAACCTGCCGGACACCCGCGCTAAACCACTGCACGATGTCGCTGAGCAGGAGGTGACGCTAGGAACAAGGACTGGGTCGTTGTCCCCTCATAGGGACACTTTATAGGAACAAGGACTGGGGTCGCTGTCCCCTCATAGGGACACTTTATAGGAACAAGGA
>OLKM01001588.1:5000-12500 GCA_900291075.1 Melanogrammus aeglefinus
ACAGAACTCAGAGTGGACAGAACACAGAGTGGACAGAACTCAGAGTGGACAGAACTCAGAGTGGACAGAACACAGAGCTTCAGTAGTCACGTTTCCTTCTAAAAGGTGAAGCAAATCTTTAGAAAGTTCGCAAAAAATAAATTCTAATTAGGTGCGTTTCCATCAACTGGTAGGAGTGGAAAGCTACACCCATTCCAGGGCATGTCGTATCCTTTCGATAACGTCCTCTCTTAGGTCCTGATATATAGTGGAATTGTGTTGTTTTCCATCTAAAATAGCTGTTATGTTTATTTCTTTGATGAGAGCAAGGAAAAGTTGTACCTCTTCAGCGGCCCACACGTATCTATTATTCACATTGGCCATCTTTTCCGTGGACGTATTTAAAGGATACATGGTACATATTTATAATTTGAAACTCGCCCCAGCCTTTATACCACAAATACTATAGGGTCTATTGCATATAACCAGCTTTCGTTTTGAAGGTTGAACAGACAATTTGATTGGGATTACTTAGTAGGTGTCCATATATCAGGGATTAATGGACACGGTTTAATTAAAGGATATGCATATGTATTGTTTAAAAAATAACTAATATATTGACGCTACATGTTCATGTCGGCTGGGTTGCTATCGCCGGCTGTTATGCAGAAATCGTAGGGATGTCGTCAGTCCTGTGCGTTCAGTGTTCGCTACGTCACATCTGTTTCGAAAAGTGTGTTTCCATCTCCCGTTTACTCTTTTTCGCGTTTCTCAAAAACCCCCTCAAGCGAGCGGATAAACTTTTTTGCAAATTAGAGGATTTTTACAGAATTTTGGTGTTTCCATCACCGTTTCGATACTTAAAAATTTGCATAAAATCAGGGGGATGGAAAGGCAGCTAGTGAGCCTCCGTGGTGGGAGGGGCGCCATCTCGCACACAGAGACTGAGCAGGACAAAGCTGGAAAATCAAGACTCACATTGCAATAGTGCCTGAGGTTACTTTCCTAAATATTGATGCATGTGTGTGTGCAGGTACGTGTGCGTGCAGGTACGTGTGCGTGCAGGTACGTGTGTATGTGCAGGTAAGTGTGTGTGTGCAGGTACGTATGTTTGTGCAGGTACGTGTGTATGTGCAGGTAGGTATGTCGTCTAGTATGAGGGGCCGTATGGGACATTATTCAGAATAAGCATGCGCATACACATATGAAACCAACCTCATTCACATACTATACTGAAAACCTCACACTTACACAAGTAAAAGCTTTTACATACACAACTGAAACGCTCTCACACAAACAACTGAAAAATGATACGCTCACATACACAACTGAAAAGCTTGCATACAACCTATGAAACCTACTGATACTGAATCTTTCACATACTATTACTGAAAACCCTCACACATAACACAAGTAAAGCTTTTATACACAACTGAAACATCCACAACAAACAACGAAAAGCTATTATAGACCTATTTGAATGTGTTTTCAGCTGTGTGTAATGAGATATTTTACCAGTATTGTTATAAGCATCTTCAGTAGTCATTGCAAAGTTTCACTAGGTGTTTTATGCGAAGCTATTCAGTTGTGTATGCGAGCGTATCATTTTTCAGTTGTTTGTGTGAGTGTTTCAGTTGTGTATGTCAATGCTTTTCACTAGTACGTGTGTGAGGGTTTCAGTTGAAACGGAAGGCATTTCAGTTGAAACGGAAGCCATTTCAGTGAAAACGGAAGGCATTTCGACGCGACCTTTTTCGTCGTTTATCGACGCGGGGGTCCGTCAGCGAGACATTCATGTTACCTTGTTTATCCTGAATGGAAATGCAATATTTAGGAACAGACATACCATTAATCGTGTTTCTAATGACATTTCTAGCGAGAAATATACTTTTTCCTTGCATAATCTTCAGTCAGTGATTGTGTCTGATCTTTAGTTTATGGTTATTAGGACGATTTTATCCACTCGCTCGCATGTTTTAAACACACTCCTTTCGCTAAACTAGCAGCTCATGTGCGCGCGCGCGCGCGCGTGAGTGCGCGCGTGTGTGCGTGCGTGTGTGTGTGTGTGTGTGTGTAACACGATATTTTATGTTGAAATGCGACGTAATCCAGTGTTCACGAAAACGTACACTGTCAACGTATGCTTTTGGCGACTGGGTTGGCTCTCAGATATACGAGTTTCTAACAATATGATGTTAGAAGATTAATGATGGATATCATTAAAATTATCTAAGTCAAGTTTAAATAACACAACTGAGAAAACACGTGAGCTGCTAGTTTAGCGAAGCAGCGTCCCTAGCAACCTGACGTCGTTGAACACATGCGAGCGAGTGGAATAAAATCGTCCTAATACCATAAACTAAAGATCAGACACAATCACTGACTGAAGATTATGTCAAGGAAAAAGTATATTCTCTGCTAGAAAATGTCATTAGAAACACGATTAATGGTGTATCTGTCCTAAAATATTGCATTTCCCATTCAGATAACAAGGTACAAAATGAATGTCTAGCTGACGGACCCCCGCGTCGATAAACGACGAAAAAGGTCGCGTCGAAATGCCTTCCGTTTTCACTGAAATGCCTTCCGTTTCAACTGAAATGCCTTCCGTTTCAACTGAAATGCCTTCCATTTCAACTGAAATGCCTTCCGTTTCAACTGAAATCCTCACACACGTAGGCTACTAGTGAAAAGCATTGACATACACAACTGAAACACTCTCACTCGCACATATGAAACCACTCAAATAGTCTATAAGAGCTTTTCAGTTGTTTGTGTGAGAGTGTTTCAGTTGTGTATGTAAAAGCTTTTACTTGTGTATGTGTGAGGTCTTCAGTATAGTATGTGAAAGCATTTCAGTACGTAGTCCATGTAAAAGGTTTCATTAAGTTGTATGCAAGCTTTTCAGTTGTGTATGTGAGTGAGCGTATAATCTTTCAGTTGTTTGTGTGAGAGCGTTTCAGTTGTGTATGCAAAAGCTTTTACTTGTGTATGTGTGAGGTTTTCAGTATAGTATGTGAATGAGTTTGGTTTCATATGTGTATGCGCATGCTTATTCTGAATAATGTCCCATACGGCACCTCATAGTCTAGAGCTCCATTCAGGTGAAGGGAATAGCAAATCATGTTCTATCTCTTATTAAAGATGCAGGCTGCAGAGCAGTGTGTTTTCATGGTGATTCCCTGATTCCTGCTCTGAGAGTCATCCCCCGTGTGTAGGAACCCCTTCAGCGGCACTCCTTAAATCTACATTAAGGCTTTGTTTATGGTCTGCTTCACCACGCCGTCAATTGTGCACATGATGCCTCGCCACGCTTTATTAATACATGTAAGCAGCTTCCATCGCCACTCATGGCTGCAGGCTATGTTGAGCAATTAGAGGCAGGATGTCATAACCGATGAACACCCAACTCGTCAGACAACAGCACATGGCTGATAGAGGAAAGAGAACCTCTAATCTGCTGATGTCATGGTGAGGGACGGGACTTAAAGGGAGAACACAAGGCAGTGGGCCGCAAAGTGTTTTTCAAGGTATGCAGAAGGATTTCAGACCCCTTTACAACACGCCTGCATGTGTACGTATCTTTGATACCTACCCCTCCACACCAGATCTCCATTGTGGAGCTCTATTTTCCTCCCTCCAGCTCAGACTTTGTCTCATCAAAGGGAATCTCTCTCCCCCTTTTTGCTGTTCAGCCGCTGACTAGAACGGCATGATAGAAATTGTCTGTGACAACCGCCACTCAAACCAGGCAAGCTTTACCGACTGGAGAGCCAAGAACAGGCTTAATACTATTTTTAAATCTCTGAAATGGCAAGGTTTGCAGGAAAGTGTGAAGGAATAAGGGATGGGCTGGTGTTATGTATTTTGCCACCCCAAAGCTTCTTATGACCTTAGCGTCTCTAGAAGCGCCTCTAAACATAGTCTGATCCACGCTGCCCTGAACACGCCTCTTAATCACTGAGGCCTCGGGGGCACCTCCGTTCACTGGGCATCGAGGAGGAGACGTGTTCTTTCCTTGATATTGATCACTCTTCAGTGAGTCCTTGAGCTTCACTTGTGGAATGAACACTCTACTGAGCGTCGTGTCCCGTGACTTCAGAGGCATCCTCTGACGCATGGCTCATAGAGGCAAAAGTGCAAAGTCCTCCGACATTCCCGGCGCGAGTCCCATGGGATTAGCCCGATTATTGGATCACGGCTTTAGATAATACCATCAGTTACAGTTTACTTCTGAGAACAGATGCAAAAGAGAGGCAATATGGCAATGTTGTGGATGTGCTAATGATAGCAGTGCAATCTCTGCTCCCAATAAGCAGATGCCATGAAGTTTGAACAGCTGTCAAATGTGATGAGTGAGACACTGAGAGCCTGCAGAGAAAGAGAGAGGGAGAAAAGAGGAATTTCTTCCTGTGATGTCTACTACACTGCAATTGGAGATCGGGGAGAGCGGATCTCTCGCTCTGCTCAACATCTGTAATGTGTTGGTTTGATGGTGCCAATGTAAATACACAGATATATATAAATGAGCTCATAAGATAGTTATGTTAGATTTCTCTCCTGTCCTGCTTGCTGTTTAATTGGAGCTGCGCTACATGAACTGGACTGTATGCAGCCTTTACCAACAAGAGTTCACTGAAACAGAACCACTGAACAGATTACTCCTGATTAGAGGCACACATATCGTTGAGGTTTTCAATGGATGAGATGAAAAACACCATTTTAACACAATTCCCGGCATACAAAATGCGATTCCAACAGAAGAAATACAAAAAAAACGAATAATCAGTGAGCCAGCTGTCCTGGAGTTGGATTAGTTTCATTTTGCTGATGCAGCAACGGATCCACCGTCCAATCAGGACGTGTCAACATTAAAGGGGCGGAGCCTGCTCAACAACATGGACCTAAGAGGGCGGAGTCTCCTAAACAACATGGCCCTACAGGGGGAGGAGCCTCCTCGACATGGCCCTACAGGGGGAGGAGCCTCCTCGACATGGCCCTACAGGGGGAGGAGCCTCCTCGACATGGACCTACAGGGGGAGGAGCCTCCTCCACAACGCATGCTTCGCAGGGCAGTCACATGGGACCTGGGATGAAGAGCTGAAGACGTCCAGAGCACACGACCCGATCTGCATTATGACCAGCATTGTGTGTTCTGAACGAGCACACTGCACTCCCCGCTGGATTCAGCTGCCAATGGGCATTGCTGGACGCTACTAGACATGGCTAACCCCCATTGAGTGCTATGCTATGCACGCATGCTACTAGACTTGGTTAACCCCCATCAAGTACCCTGACCCTCCACTCCTCAACATCACCTCTGTAATGCACCTGTTTGGCCCTGATCCTGCACCACGCTGTCAAGAGAGCATAGAGCAACCTTTATCTGTTCTTTGTCTGTGTGTGTGTGTGGAAATATGTTAGAAAAAGTCTCAGTGTAACAAGGTCTCAGACTTATGTCCTGTAACATCAGGCTCAGTGTAAGGACGTTTCAGACTGATGTTCTGCAACATCAGGCTCAGTGTAACGACGTTTCAGACTGATGTTCTGTAACATCAGGCTCAGTGTAACAAGGTTTCAGTGAGCTTGGCGTTAGCTGTTCGTCGGCATTCCTGGGTGGAGCTGCTCTGTGGTCCTGCTACTTTGCTCTGGAAGTGAGAGTGTGTGAGAAGCCATTCGCCCTGCAGTCTCTGGGAATGTCAAGGATCTGCAGAGACATTTTGAGTTTCCGGTGATGGGTATTGGCAAACAGCTTGCCTCTGTGAGTAAGGATAACCTTCAATTTGATCAATCCTGCCCCCGTCTCCAGGACTATACCCCCCAATAAATCAATAGGCTAGACGTGATTGTCCGGGTTGCTTTCCATTCCCCTCCAGCCCCCGCCGCACACCGCTGCCCGCCGCTCTCCGCTGCCCGCCGCTCTCCGCTGCCCGCCGCTCTCCGCTGCCCGCCGCTCTCCGCTGCCCGCCGCTCTCCGCTGCCTGCCCTTGTCTCACCCTGGAGCCGCCCAGCTCGGGGAGGGACTCGCACTCCGAGCCCTCTGTGTTGCAAATTGTCTTCACTCATATTTCACAGCTGACCACGGCTGCTCCAGTTTAAGCTGTAAACCTAGTAATTATTTTTAAGATTTTAAAGGCTGTGAAACACAAACTGTGTACAGCAGCAGACAAACACTCAGGGTATTTGATTTATAGTTTGGGCGGGTTGCAATTTATTTATGACCATATATTGAATTGAGACAACATTAGCATTAAGGTTTACCTCCAGCAGTTTGACATGAAATGACTTCTGGGCTTCGTGTTTATTCATTTATTTTCTCACTTTTTTCCTCGGGTTTAATTGCATGTTATTACTGGATCATTATTGTGTTATCCTCGCTGGGATGCTATTCTAGACACAGCAATTACATTTCCAGAGCGGAACTCCGAAGTGCAGCTGCCGCTCCATTCTGTCGACCCACCACTGTCTCCTCGGAGTTGTGATCACTCCCAATCATCAGCACACAGACCCATTGTTAATTAGAAACATGAAAGGCTGCGAAAGGTCTCATAGTTTGCATATATTAATATAATAATACCAACCAATAGGAAAGATCCTTGGCATGGTCTTTCCAGGTCCGGTCTCTCCTGG
Organism: Melanogrammus aeglefinus; assembly: GCA_900291075.1. Taxonomy (NCBI): domain Eukaryota; kingdom Metazoa; phylum Chordata; class Actinopteri; order Gadiformes; family Gadidae; genus Melanogrammus; species Melanogrammus aeglefinus. Next base: position 11,610 of record OLKM01001588.1, read on the forward strand.
GAATGCTTCTGGGAAGAAAGTCATTCCGCATTACTCAATTGACTTTTATATGTTGCCCCTGTCCTTTGGTTAACAGCCAAGGAACCATGCAATGCATACACATTGTAACTATGACAACACACATAACCTAGGCTGTATTTCTGCTGTCCTTGTGCCTAATTGTGTACATTGCTCAGCAGAAATGACACGGTTGATTTTCAATGAGATTCTCTTATAAATTCTTTGAAAGGTTTCAATGAGCATTGAACAACCTTGAATTGATTCTTATGAAACTCTGAAGGAATAGTTATCGGGTTTTGTATGAATGCATTAAATTGTAGTTAGCTATAAGTTGATGTCATGATCTAATGCTAAAAGTGTCCGAGGGAAGCGTAGTTGTCTGCTAGTGGCTTTTAAAGATGGGGCCTCTCTCTCCCTCGTTAAGCAGGGCCAGTGTTCTTAATGAGCACTACTAAAGGAGAAGTGTCATTACAGCAGCACTCGCTCTATTCATTACAACTATCAATGTCTATTGATGTGTGCGTCCTCCTTTAATCATAGGAGCCCCGTGCGTAGAACACATGTCTCCATATGTAACCATCCCTCTCATATCAGAAGGCTTTGATGTGCTATTACTTCCTTCAACTGCTCTTAAGTTCCCCTTTCAGCGTACAACCACTCACACAACCACACAACGAGACAGACTTTAGCGCTAGGAGATGTGAGCACTAGGGGATGTGAGCACTAGGGGATGTGAGCACTACGGGATGTGAGGACTACAGGATGTAAGCACCAGGGGGTGTGAGGACAAGGGGATGTGAGCACTAGGGGATGTGAGGACTACAGGATGTGAGGACTATGGGATGTGAGGACTACAGGGTGTAAGCACCAGGGGGTGTGAGGACAAGGGGA
>OLKM01001588.1:17500-25769 GCA_900291075.1 Melanogrammus aeglefinus
TCGGTTCCGTCTGCGGTTCAGCTCCGTCTGTCCCCCACCGAGGACCGGCGCTCTCCTCCCGGTGGACCGGGGAGCTCAACTCCTGGTCGACCGTGGACGGCAGCAACGGTGGATCGGGGAGCTCTCCACCCCGCTGAACCGGGGAGCTCTCCATCGCGGTGGACCGGGGAGCTGTCCATCGCGTTGGACCGGGGTGCTGAAAGCTGCGTCTTTACGCCAGTGCGGCTCCGTCGGTGTAAAATACGTTATTTTGGGTTAATCGGTCGTGTGCGTGCCGTCCAAACTTCACGCTGTTCGAGGTTGTTTTAAATTTTAAACCTTTGACGTTTCAACGATATATCCCAATTATTACAGAGTATTATTATTATTCTTTATCAAATTATAAGAATCATTATTTTGTCTTCTCCTGTAATTTTGAGATTTTAATTTCTACCCTTGGTTAGGTCCTGCGTTTTATGAGCAATTAATTACAACAAAATAATAATAATTTATTATGCGTTGAAGGGTAAAAGTTAACAATGCGCCTGAGCGTCAGGTGAGAACAATACGCTCGTGGAGATCAGGTGCTGAGGAGACGTCCTCCTCCGAGGCTCCGAGGCTCACTGGGCCTCTTCGCTTTGATTGGTAAACACTCGATATGTTCCTGCTTTGTAACGTGACGACTAAGTTGATAATTGGGTTCAACAGGTACCACAAAATATCCAATATTTACTGTCAAGAGTCATATTGTAGCGTTAGTGGTTCCATGTTAGGACGCCTAATATATAGGCCTACTAGTAACAGCATCAACAAATATTAATAATTTTCCCCAGAATTATTGTAGTAGAAATACAATATAAACATCACATGAGAAATGTGAATAATTAAATATTTGAATTTAATATAACCAATGCTTTAGTTGTCTCTGTGGTTAAATGTAAAAATCATGACCGCGTTTCGGATCCATTTTGATCAGAGATCAGTTGCTGGGCGTCACGCCGACCCAGCACGACTCTCCGGCCGAGCTACGCGACTCTCCGGCCGACCCAGACCCAGCTGTCTCTTGCAGACCCAGGTATCTGAGTGCCGACCAAGGCGTCAGACCCCCGGCATCTGACAGTTTGACCGCAGACCCCTGAGTCCGCCGTCGGTCAGAGCCGCTCCTCATGAGCCTCACAACATTTGCTGAAAAGCAAAAGCTTTAAAAATGGAGATGGGATTTTTTTTTTGTCATCTAATAAAACAACATTAATCACAGAAAACATGTCGGGGGGGAGGGAAATCTGTGTTGAATAATCCCTACAACTCCAGATTAGAGATGTGTGGGTCTCGGACGGCTGGCTGAACACCACGTGGTCCGCGCTGGATGGAGCTGTCATGTTGTCCTTGTTCTGACGGAACAACACGGCGGTGAGGTCGTTAGCCGGCTGCTCCGCGCGGCGCAGGACGGGAACATCATGTCCTCCTGTCGGGCACCAGGCCTGCCAGGTGGTTCTACTGCTGCACCTACTGCTGCTCTGTGGTGTACCCCTGCTCTGGGACCCTCTTGGCTGACGGGGTCGGCCCCCCCAGTCTGATTGGTTCAACCCCGACCGGGTTCTAAGGATACTGTCTTATCTCCGACTCGAACTAGAACCCCACCTAAAACACCACCCACCAACCCACCCATCCACCACCATCCGCACTAAACCCTCCACCTCCATCGGCAGACCCAAAACTCCAGCCCCAGCTGCCCCTCCACCACCCCCACCCGCCCCCACCCACCCCACCACCTCCCCCACCCCACCACCCCCACCCCTCAGCCCCACTCACCCCTCCACCTGACAGACCGGGGGAACCAAACAATCAAACTAACTGTGATCGCTCCCCTTTCCTAAGGTCTTCCCGGACGGAGTAAACACCAAATGGAAGCTGAGCTGAGCTCCGCCAACTCCTCCAACCGCTCCACCCGGCATGGAGGCCCAGCAGACACACCAGTGACCTTCACGGCAACGTGAGCGCTGAGCAGAACCAGGACAACAGGAACCCCCTGGTCCTCTGAGAGATAGCTGTCCGTCTGCAGAGAGAGAGACACCAGGGACGGGGAGAGAGAGAGAGAGAGAGAGAGAGAGAGAGAGAGAGAGAGAGAGAGAGAGAGAGAGAGAGAGAGAGAGAGAGAGAGAGAGAGAGAGAGAGAGAGAGAGAGAGAGAGAGAGAGAGAGAGAGAGAGAGAGAGAGAGAGAGAGAGAGAGAGAGAGAGAGAGAGAGAGAGAGAGAGAGAGAGAGAGAGAGAGAGAGAGAGAGAGAGCGAGAGAGAGAGAGAGAGAGAGAGAGAGAGAGAGCGAGAGAGAGAGAGAGCGAGAGAGAGAGAGAGAGAGAGAGAGAGAGAGAGAGAGAGAGAGAGAGAGAGAGAGAGAGAGAGCGAGAGAGAGAGAGAGAACCAAATATCTGGCCATCAGAAGGAGCAGCGCTCTGCAGAAGATGGTGGGTGAGTGGCGGCGCTGGTCGCGGCGGTCGCTGGCCATGTGGACGCCCGTGCTCCTGCTGTGGATTACTTGTTTTCCCCCGATGGCGCCCGGCGTGGCGGGGACGTCCGGAGGCGTGGGGACGGGGAACCACGTGATGCGCGGCCGTCTTGGCGACGGGCGAGCATTGCTGAGCCGGGCCAAGAGAGGCTGGGTGTGGAACCAAATGTTTGTGCTGGAGGAGTTCTCTGGACCGGATCCCATCCTGGTTGGCAGGGTGAGTGCCGCGATCCCCGGCCTTATACTAAGCTTATCGTGTGGAAACATTAAGTCAGCCGTATGAACGCGCTGGCTCTACCCTACCCCCCGCTGTGGTTGGGGTGGAATCCGTGTGTGTGTGTGTGTGTGTGTGTGTGTGTGTGTGTGTGTGTGTGTGTGTGTGTGTGTGTGTGTGTGTGTGTGTGTGTGTGTGTGTGTGTGTGTGTGTGTGTGTGTGTGTGGTTGTGTGTGTGTGTGTGTGTGTGTGTGTGTGTGTGTGTGTGTGTTGTTGTGTGTGTGTGCGTGTGGGAATGCGTGTGTGTGGGTGTGTGTATTTGTTTGTGTGTGTCTACTGTGTGTGTGTGTGAGTGTGTGTGTGTCGGTGCCTGGATGTGTGTATATGCGTGCATTTGTGTGTGTGCGTGTTTGTGTGCATGTGTGTGTATGTGTGTGTGTGTGTCTGTTTGTCTGTGTGTGTGCGTGCGTGTGTTTGTGTGCGGGAGTGTGTGCGTGTGAGTGTGTGTGTGTGTGCGTTTGCACGTGTTTTTTTTGGGGGGCTTTCTTATCATGAGATGCTGATATAAAACCCTTTTTCCTAAACCTCCGCCCAAATATGACCTCACTTCCTCCTCCTTCTCTACTGCGGCGTCGCTTCGTCCCCCCTCCAAACGCTCTGAACCTCTCAGCGCGGATGGTCTCCTGTCTGTGTTTGCTTCCTCCCTCCCCCTGCAGACATTGGGGAACAGACAGCGGGGTACAGACATTACAGACAGTGGGGTACAGACAGTGGGGTACAGACATTACAGACAGTGGGGTACAGACAGTACAGACGGTGGGGTACAGACAGTACAGACAATGGGGTACAGACAGTGGGGTACAGACAGTACAGACAGTGGGGTACAGACAGTACAGACAGTGGGGTACAGACAGTGGGGTACAGACAGTGGGGTACAGACAGTGGGGTGACAGACATTTGGGGCGGTACAGACAGTGGGGTACAGACAGTACAGACAGTGGGGTACAGACAGTGGGGTACAGACATTGGGGAACAGACAGCGGGGTACAGACATTACCGACAGTGGGGAACAGACAGTGGGGTACAGACAGTGGGGCACAGACAGTACAGACAGCGGGGTACAGACAGTGGGGTACAGACAGTACAGACAGTGGGGTACAGACAGTACAGACAGTGGGGTACAGACAGTACAGACAGTGGGGTACAGACAGTACAAACATACAGACAGTGGGGTACAGACAGTACAGACAGTGGGGTACAGACAGTACAGACAGTGGGGTACAGACAGTACAGACAGTGGGGTACAGACAGTACAGACAGTGGGGTACAGACAGTGGGGTACAGACATTGGGGAACAGACAGCGGGGTACAGACAGTACAGACAGTACAGGCAGCGGGGAACAGACGGGGGTCAGATGACCTCATGGTCTCAGAGAGCAGGAAATTCTCTGCGTACGTTATCACCGTCCTTTCCTGAATCGCCACCGTACCCTCCTCCCCCTAGCCCGGGACCCTCATGTTTATAGTAAACAACAACAACAACCCAATGAGCCCAGGGGTTTAAATCCCCAAGGACAACCTCTATCCCCCCCCCTCCATCAACCGGTACATCCGTTATACTCCTGCTGCCTCCTGGGATTCCCATCCTGTGTTTTCCAAACACTGTTTGAACCCAACAACACCGTTAAGCGATGCATTAATATTTTAAGTCAATTAGACATTCTCCGTGGCTGCCGCCGCGGCTTCCTGTCAGACCGGCAGACAGCCCGCTGCCGTGTGTGATCGCCGTGCAGGTTCGCCGTGTGCGTTTGCTGTGTACTGTTGGCTGTGTGTGTTCGCCGTGGTCGTTAGCGGTGTGCGTTTGTGTGGTGCGTTCGCTGCGTGCGTCCGTAGCGTGCGTTCTCGTGTGCTGGTGTCACCTCAGGCCGTTTCCCCCAACGCAGAGAGGTGACGGTGTGTAGTTGGTATTCTGCGGCAGGCCGCTCTTCTCCAGGGCAGAGTAATTGCTTAATGCAACACGATTGACTGGAGTGCCATGAGTCACAGGGAGGGGAGAGCCGCTCATCTGGTCTCAGCGCAGTGTGTGTGTGTGTGTGTGTGTGTCGGACACCAAGGGTTTGGAAGAGACGCGAGAGGAAGGGTCGCGACCACCGCAAGGTTAAGTGCTCTGGACGGAGGCTGGCCAAGGAGAGATAACACCACATTGGACGAGATGGCCCAGTGTTCATCAGAGTCTCTCTCTTTATCGCTCTCTTCCTCTTTGTCTCTCCTTCTCTCTTCCCCTTGCCCACTTAATTAAAAAATGAATGAATGAGTGTGTGCGAGGGGGTGGTTTGATTGAAACGCGCCTGGCAGATCTACGGGCTGTGAGAGTGTGATTCCCGTCTCTTCCCTCTCCCTGTCTCCTTGAGGTGGGAGGGAAGTGCGATGGCGTCAGTGGGCCGATTATCTAGGATCCCCAGGCTGTTGCTGGAGCCATTCCATTCTATGGCTTTTATAGCTCAATACCGTGTAGTTTAATTATACATGCCTCTCCTGTCTTATCTCTGCACCACCTCTCTCACACCAGACATCAGAGAGGAAGAGAGCAGAGAGGGAGAGAGAGAGAGAGAGAGAGAGAGAGAGAGAGAGAGAGAGAGAGAGAGAGAGAGAGAGAGAGAGAGAGAGAGAGAGAGAGAGAGAGAGAGAGAGAGAGAGAGAGAGAGAGAGGGAGAGAGAGAGAGAGAGAGAGAGAGAGAGAGAGAGAGAGAGAGAGAGAGAGGGAGACAGAGGATACATAGAGAGAGAGGGAGATAGAGAGGAGAGAGGGAAATAGAGAGGCAGAGAGAGCGAGACTGCAGATTACAGGGAGAGAAACAGGACATGTCATGGATGGTGGGCGCAGAGGAAAACATGGGAGCCAGAGACAGACCGTGTTTCTGTCTCTAAAAGTCTGTTAGCATACAAGGCGCTGGGGCTGTGGGGGTAACAAGGGGGTGGTGGTGAGGGTGGTGGAGGTGGTGGTGATGGTGGTGGTGATGGTGGTGGTGATGGTGGTGGTGATGGTGGTGGTGATGGTGGTGGTGGTGGTGGTGGTGGTGATGGTGGTGGTGGTGGTGGAGATGTGGTGGTGGTGTGGTGTGGTGGTGGTGGTGGTGAGTGGTGGTGTGGTTGGTGGTGGAGGTGGATTGCGGTGGTGGTGGAGGGGGTGGTGATGGTGGTGGTGTGGTGGTGGTGATGGTGGTGGTGGTGGTGGTGGTGGTGGTGGTGGTGGTGGTGGTGGTGGTGGTGGAGGTGGTGGTGGTGGTGGTGGTGGTGGTGGTGGTGGTGGTGGTGGTGGTGGTGGTGGTGGTGGTGGTGTTGGTGTTGGTGGTGGTGGTGGTGGTGTGGGTGGAGGTGATTGTGGTATCTGAGGAGAGGTGTGGCCATAACCTGGGACAGCAGCTTGCCCCCCACCCCCACCCCCACCCCTGCCCTCACCCCCACCCTCACCCCCTCCCTCAAATCTCCCCTCCCCCTGCTCTCCCCCCCTCCATCCATGCCGACAGCAGGGAGGGGGAGTGCGGGGGGAGGGCGTGGGTGGGGCATGGGGGGGGGCGGGGGGGGGGGGGGGGAGAGGGAGCGAGGGTGGGTGCGTACCTGTTAGAGCAGAGCCAGAGAGACAGCTGTGAAAGCCTGTCGCTCCGCTGCAGCCTCAGAGAACCACGCGCTGCGTTGGAACGGACCGGAGGATCAGGGACTCAGGCCTGGGGAGCGAGCGGGGGTCCGTGCAGCCGTCACGACGGAGCCGTGAGGAGCGGGCGGGGGGCCGGGGGACAGGGAACCCCTGAGGGCTGTTGTTCTTTCAGGCCGGCCGTCGGACTCCGTCGGTGTTTATGCTGCTGAGACACCTGCTTTCAGAGACAAAGCTCAACATTGTGCGCGCATTATTATGTTGCCTTTAGCTATACATAGATTGAGTACACGCACACAGGGGCATACCTGCATGAGTCACATGTACGCTACGGTGGTGCTGTCATAACACCATGTTTATTTCAGTAAGCCCCGCTAACGCGGAGTGGTTTATCGCTGCCAGGAGGATCTTTGTTCCTCGCCGCTATCCCTCCTCTCCATCATCGGATGGTGAATAAGAAACAGATTCGCTGGATCAAAACAACAACAACCCAACAGAAATAACATTACAAAACGAACACGGCACACAATTTGTCGTGGAAAATGCAGGATGTTGGGGCTTTGAAGACGGCGCTGATAGCGCGCTGGGTTGGAGGTGCACTGGAGAATATCAAAGCCTCGTGACACAGCTACCCCCCCCTCCACCCGGCTATCGCTTAGCCGCGTTGTTCTCTCCAAGTGATGCCGATGGAACGGCTCGACAGCCTTGAAGTGGAAATCCATAGAAAGATCTCATCTTTTTATCCCAAACTTTTATGTCTAACAGTATTATGTGTGTGTTTTCCCGAAACAAAGAGAATGGATAATCCGCTCATTAATATTCATCAAGTCAGAATAAACCACAAGATTGTAGGGACTGACAGCAACACAGGAGGGGGGAAAAGACAGCTTTGATTATATATTCTGCAGTGAGGAATGGATGCATCGTGTGAGTGTGTGTGTGTGTGTGTGTGTGTGTGTGTGTGTGTGTGTGTGTGTGTGTGTGTGTGTGTGTGTGTGTGTGTGTGTGTGTGTGTGTGTGTGTGTGTGTGTGTGTGTGTGTGTGTGTGTGTGTGTGTGTGTGTGTGTGTGTGTGTGTGTGTGTGTGTGCGGACGGGATGGAAGGGAAACATTTAGAGCAGCTGCGCGCCGGGGCCAGCGGAGGACTCGGTGTGAGGGTGGAGGAAGTGTTAGCAAGGGCCGTCGAGCTGCCAGATGCAGGGGCGATACTCTGCAGTGTTACTGCCTCTGTTCCAGTAGAATCCCAGAACCAACAGCGCGTCGGTTGCATAATCCATATCTCAAACGTGTAAAAACTCCTCTGCACCCCGTACCTTCGGCTGTCTTGACGACTCGGTGGATTTATACATAAAGGCACGGGTAAGACTTTTATTTTCCAAAACCCAAATGCACTCATACTCACGTGTACTGGTGTACTGTTTCACAGATCAATGAGATGAAACTAAATTTAGTTTGGAGCTGAGGTCGAAACAATTATAAGCACCTCTTACATGTGAGCGCCTCTAAAATCAATTAGGCGACCATTAACGGTCCCAAAGTGTGTGTGTGTGGGCATAGGGGGCCGCGGGGGGCCGCGGGGGGCCGCGGCGGCGCCTGTTAGCGCGACGATGGCCGTCCTCTGAGCGGTGGGCCGCCACGACGGGACCGCAGTATGAAGTCTTATCTGCGTTCAGCGCGTTGCGGGCTCTGGCTCTCTCTCCTCCTCGACAGAGACCATGCAGTCTATAAATACTGATGTCGTTTACTACCACTCCAGTGCCATGCACTACCCTCCTCCCTCCCTCCCTCTCCCCCTCTCTCTCCCCCTCTCTCTCTCCCTCTGCCTCCCTCTGCCTCCCTCTCTCCCTCCCTCTCTCTCTCTCTCTCTCTCTCCCTCTCCCTCTCTCTCTCTCCCTCTCTCCCTCCCTCTCTCTCTCTAACC
>OLKM01001588.1:28388-33388 GCA_900291075.1 Melanogrammus aeglefinus
TTCCCTCAAAGGTTTTGACAGTTGTCTCTGGCCGTGTGTTGTCAGTGCTGTCCTGCTTTCCATTAAGGAGCTGGGTCTCATGGCGCATGTGTATGTCTGTGTGTGCGTTTCTTTGTGTGATTGTGAGTGTGTCTATGAGTGTGTATGTGTGCATGTGCGTTTGCTTGCAGTAACACAAATCACTCAAGGGTTATGGTCTGAAATGACACAGAAAGGATAGAAGCTGAGTGCATTTCAGCAGCAGTGCAGCAGCCTGCAAACTGTTTACAGCCTGTAAACAGCCTGTAAACAGCCTGGGAAGCACAGAGCATATCAATACGCACACTGGGAAGTTAATGATGTGTTTCAAGGGTGTATTCATACATAATTACTGCAGAACAATTTCCTTCATTCACATAAAGCACAAGGTATTTCTCTTTGGAAATGTAGATGAATAAAAGGGCTCAGCCTCGATCGCTTGCTTTCGATTATTCTCTTTCTTCATTCTGTATTCGAGCCCTCTTCCGTCCAAACCTCTTGTTTCTATTTCCCCCGCCATAACCTTTGCCTTGTGCCGGGGGCGCGGCTGTCTGCTCTGCTCAGTGTCCGACCCCCCCCCCCCCCCCTCTGCTCTCTAAACCGGCCGTCCCAGCCCTCTCAGAGAGACGGATCCCGTGTTAATAATGGTGAGTGAGACAACAGCCCCCCCAGTCCCCAGCCTCCAAACTCCAGCCTCCAGCCCCCCCCAGCACCCAGCCTCGAGCCTTTATAGCCCCCAGCCTCCAGCCCCCCCAGCCCCCAGCCTACAGCCTCCAGCATCGAGCATCAAGCCTCCAGCCCCCAGCCCCCCCAGCCCCCAGCCTCCAGCCTTTATAGCCCCCAGCCTCCAGCCTCCAGCCCCCAGCCTCCAGCCTCCAGCCCTCAGCCTACAGCCCCCAGCCTCCAGCCTCCAGCCCTCAGCCTACAGCCCCCAGCCTCCAGCCTCCAGCCCCCAGCCCCCAGCCTCCAGCCTCCAGCCTCCAGCCCTCCAGCCTCCAGCCTCCAGCCTCCAGCCCCCAGCCTCCAGCTTCCAGCCCCTCCAGCTTCCAGCCCTTTCAGCCTCCAGCCCCCAGCCTCCAGCCTTTATAACCCCCAGCCTCCAGCCTCCAGCCTCCAGCCCTCAGCCTACAGCCCCCAGCCCCCAGCTTCCGGCTGTGCAGCCAACCTGGACATTTGGTTAGAGATTGCCCCACTTCACGCGCGGGTCCAGGAAACGCCACAGGGCCGCACAGGGGGGGATGTGCGGACCTTAAACAGTTCTTCCCCCGCTCCCCCCGCCCCAGCTGTTCCAGAAACGGAGGGGCCACGTCAGCACAGGCGAGGGAGCCAAGACCCACTTCCCCCAGAAGCAGACTTCATCGAAGCTTCAAGGCCCCGGCCGTCCAGGCTTCGAGCCCGACTCGCTTCCAGCCCTTTCAGCCTCCAGCCCCCAGCCTCTAGCTTCCAGCTCCTTCAGCCTCCAGCCCCCTCCGTCATAAGGTGTGTGTTCATGAGGGGGGCTCCCAGGGGCCGCCTCACGTCCCTGTCATACCCTCTGGGACCAACGAGGACGGCCCCTTAATGACTCCGCCCTCAACGCTCCCCACGTGGTGAGCCTGCCCTGGTCAGCGAGCATCGGCGGGTAGCCCAAGTGTGTCTGTGTGTGTCTGCGTCTGTGTGTGCGTCTGTGTGTGTGGGAGTGTGTGGGTGTTTCAGGGGGCAGTGGAAAAGCTATAAAGGGCTTTCCCTCTTCTATCTCTTTCTCTCTCGCTCTCTCTTTGTCGTTTTCATTATCTTCTTTGTTGTCGCCTGCAACCTCTAGAAGTGGGTTTGCTTTGTCCTCATTTCCTCTGCCCTTTCTCTCTCTCCCTCTTCTCTCTCTCACTCTCTCTCCCTCCCTCCCTCCCTCTCTCACTCTCTCTCCCTCCCTCCCTCCCTCCCTCCCTCCCTCCCTCCCTCTCTTCTAGACCTCCACGCTGGACTCCCTGCAGTCTGGAGCGGTTCTTGTGCAGGTTGCTCTCTCTCGTTCCAGCGACAGTCTTTGCTTATCGGGAAGGATCTCGCCTCACTTCTCTCTCTTTCTCTCTCTCATCTCTCTCTCTCTCTCTCTCTCTCTCTCTCTCTCTCTCTCTCTCTCTCTCCCTTGTCTCTCTCTCTCCGGTTAGAGTGGGTGTGGACAGACGCTGCCCAGGTGAAAGCCATCGATGGTCTAAACAATCGGGCACCTTGCCTCCATTTTGAATTGATGAGTTGATGGCATACAGGGAGAAGAGGAAGAGTTTGACCTCAAAGGACGCAACTCTCAGTCTTCCACAGCTCAACGGGTTCAGTCAGAGGATTCAGCCTCATTTGGATGAGATTTAATTCGGAAGCGCTTGAAATCACATGCAAATCAACACACTTTCCATGACGCCTGAAGAATTCCTGAATTTGAAGGTAAAATATTGGCTTTGACACCGGGCGGGAGAGCAGGGGGGAGGGAGGAGCGGGGGGTGGGGGGGTGTTAGGCTGCGTGGTGACACGGGGGTCTGGCCCAAGCCTCAGCGGCGCTTAAGCGCTAAATGAGCTTCTGATTATTCAGATCAAAACATTATCATTATCGGAGACCTGCTAATTGGTCCTGTGTGGGAAACGGGGGAGGGGCGTGAAGGAGTGTGTGTGTGTGTGTGTGTGTATTTCAGTTTGTGTGTGTGTTTGAGTTTGTGAGTGTGTGTGTTTGAGTTTGTTAGTGTTATAGTTTTTGTGTGTATTTAAGTGATAATTGTTGTGTGTGTGTGTGTGTGTTTGAGTTTGTGTGTGTGTGTGTGTGTGTGTGTGTGTGTGTGTGTGTGTGTGTGTGTGTGTGTGTGTGTGTGTGTGTGTGTGTGTGTGTGTGTGTGTGTGTGTGTGTGTGTGTGTGTGTGTGTGTGTGTGTGTGTGTGTGTGTGTGTTGTGTGTGTGTGTGTGTGTGTGTGTGTGTGATGTGTGTGATGTGTGTGTGTGTGTGTGTGTGTGTGTGTGTGTGTGTGTGTGTGTGTGTGTGTGTGTGTGTGTGTGTGTGTGTGTGTGTGTGTGTGTGTGTGTGTGTGTGTGTATTAAGTGCAGTGCTCCCAGTAAATGTGTGTGTGTGAGGTGTTTGTGTGTGTTGTGTGTGTGTATTAATATGTGTGTGTCTGTGGTGTGAGTGAATGTGTGTGTGGGGGACCGTAACTCGCTCCCCAGTGAGAGTGTGTGTGTCGGGGGGGCTGTAGCTCAGTGCAAGGTTTGACTCTCACCAGAGGGATGGGTGGGGTGGAGGTGGGTGGGGGTGCCCCTCATGGCTCTCTCCTGGGGTGGAGGTGGGTGGGGGTGCCCCTCATGGCTCTCTCCTGGGGTGGAGGTGGGTGGGGGTGCCCCTCATGGCTCTCTCCTGGGGTGGAGGTGGGTGGGGGTGCCCCTCATGGCTCTCTCCTGGGGTGGAGGTGGGTGGGGGTGCCCCTCATGGCTCTCTCCTGGGGTGGAGGTGGGTGGGGGTGCCCCTCATGGCTCTCTCCTGGGGTGGAGGTGGGTGGGGATGTAGACTAAGGGAGTCATATTTTTAAGGATCCATGTTATTAACATGATAACACCACCATATCACTATACCACTACAACATGACTACAACACGACTACAACACGACTACAACATGACTACAACACGACTACAACACGACTACAACACGACTACAACACGACAACAACACGACTACAACACGACTACAACACGACTACAACACGACTACAACACGACTACAACACGACTACAACACGACTACAACACGACTACAACACGACTACAACACGACTACAACACGACTACAACACGACTACAACACGACTACAACATGACTACAACATGACTACAACATGACCACCTCTACAACATGGACTGGGCTGTTGGACGGTGGATTAATAAAGTTGTTATCTATCTACTGTCTAACATGACTACCTCTCTATCCTAACCTTCTCTACACACCAGATTAAACAGAGGGATATGTATTCTGCTGCATTTTATTCCTCCCCAAATGCGTTATTTTGTTCCATTTGAGAATAAGAGGGTTCTCCATGAGTTGTGAATGTGTCTGTGTGTAAGTGTGTGTGTGTGTGTGTGTGTGTGTGTGTGTGTGTGTGTGTGTGTGTGTGTGTGTGTGTGTGTGTGTGTGTGTGTGTGTGTGTGTGTGTGTGTGTGTGTGTGTGTGTGTGTGTGTGTGTGTGTAGGTATGTGCATTTGCGTACATGGGATATTGGCGAGTGGATTTTGATGACAAAACGCGGACGAGGATTTCGACAATAACACCCAGATGATTCATAAACGCTGGATGGGAATGTGGGCCAGCTCATGTGCAGCGCTGCTCTCATAGATGATATGCCGTGCATAACGAGTGACATGGCATATAACACGCCCCCCCGCCCCCCCCCCCCCACCACCTCACCCACCCCTGCTCCGTCTTCTCTGGTGGGTGGGTGGGGGGGGGGGGTTTGGAAGGGGCCGCTGAAAGGACCTGCCGACAGGACGGCAGAGGAGTGCAGCGCTTTAGCGAAGGTGTAAGATCCGTGGTGCGCGGACGGGAGACGCTCTGTTCTAGAACGTCCTCCATGCTGCTGTACTGCCCACCGCTGGCCAGCGAACGTTTGAAGGGCTGATGAAATATTAGCACGTCTTTGCCCGCCCCTCTTCCTCTTTTGTGTTTCCTAATGAAAGACAGAGATCCAAGGAAATGTTCTGCAATTATAAAAAAAAGTAGAACATCCAATTAGTGAAGCATCTCCACTGATGGTATTGACGGAGGACTGAAGCTGGCCAGTACAGCGCACTGGAAGAGAATGGGAGACGAGCTCAGGCCTCTTGTTACGGATGTGTCCAACCAGCACTGAATATCATCTGTAAGCAAGGGAGAAGTTATTCCTGCCCCAACCATCCACCCAGAGTCTCATCATCACGACAGACGGGGTACATGCCCAGGCAGCGTTTCACTAAAGGTGTGTTTTTGTCCCCCTAAACGTT
>OLKM01001588.1:35888-39422 GCA_900291075.1 Melanogrammus aeglefinus
TGGCTATGGGTATTCACAAAATTGTCCTTAAAAGAACCCTAGAAGTTAGTTTTCAGAAATGTGCAACTCACCGAGAGGTTAGTGGTGTTCGTTGATGTTCCAAATCAAGTATTGTAGCGAAATACAGTTTCTGTCGTGTTTTATTTGGCATTTTGTAAATCCATTGATTTCGGTTGGAAGACTCATTGGTCCTTGATCGGAAACAGAAAGGGCGGGCTTGTTGTAGTCTTTTCACTCCGTTCTAGCCCTACTGTTGATACGGAGAACCGAGCGAAAAGACTACAACCAGCCCCCCTGGACTCTGCTGCTGCAGTGATCCTATCCACGAGCCTCTAGCAGTAAGAGGAAGGAACATTTGCACCGATTTTTTTCTCCTCTGTGAATCTCGCCTTGATGGCGAATTTGCATAAAAACAACACACTGTATGCATTGTAACGTAATGCTTTACATTACCGCAATACAGCAAAAAGTAATGAATTACAGTAATGCATTACTTAAGTAACACGTTATTCCCAACACTGGTGGTGGTGGTGGTGATACACAATCTATTTTTAGTGGAAGTGAGCTCGAAAAGATAAAAAAAATAATCCCGGCCAATCAGTGCAGGCAATCAAACAGGAAACTCAACTTGTGCGTTATTAAATGCGCGCCGTTCTCAGCCTCGGCCAAGGCTATCCCAGAGTGCACTGGGGGAAGAGGGGGTCCCCGGAGTCCGCATTAGAGGCACTGCGGCCGCAGCCTGCACAGCAGAGCAGCGAGTGGGCCTGTTACCCAGCATAATTGCTTCTAATGACCATTAGTAGTTTGGTTTTCGCCCTCGGGGGACTCCAGAAAAGGCCTTTCGTCTTATCAGTTGATTACAGGCAAATGCAGGGGGCCGGATCCTGCATATTAAGTCAACTGGCTGTAAAAACGCTGCGACGTTATCATGGGGAGCTGGTGACGTGGGGCTGCACCCACAGAGCCCACGTTCACAGGGACCTTGGAGTAACGACTACATGGAGACACTAGAGCCACTAGAACTCCTCCTCTGCCTTCCTCTCTTATTCATGCAGAGTGTTGTGGGACTTCTCCTGGTTTGTTTTCCTGCAGCGGCCCGACGTGGCGCTGCCAGCGGCCACTCCCTCTCTGCTGCTCGTTTGCATGACGTCATGGCTGGGCGGTATGGATCGCCCCTCACCAGCGAATAAAACACAGCAAGTAATTGCTTATTGACATAACCATTAGCCCACAACTTAATGTGTAAACAGTAAACTGGTGGGTTTGGAATTGTAGAATATCGAAGTAAATATTCTTAATAAGGCTATCGCAATACACAATCTATTCAATGCTTGGCTATAATCTATCGCCCTTGGGCCAAGGCAGCGGGCGTCAGCCTGGTCCAGCGGGTGTCTGACCCAGGCTGACAGCCTGGGTCAGACACCCGCTGGACCAGGCTGACGCCCGCTGGACCGGCGACAGGATGTCAGTGTCATAGCCGCTGCCGTTTGCATCCCTCACTCTGGTTAATAAGAGATCACAGAAATCAATAAACACAAACACAAACAAACAAATTAATATCTAGCTGTCGCTGGCCCCCCCGTGTGCGGAGCTCCTGATATCGGGACGAATCGAGGAGCCTCCTTTACCAGCATGGTTTGTAGTTTGCAGACATTAATTAAATTCCAAACATAATTAACTTTGCCAAATCATCGTAGTTTCCCTCCACTGCTCTCGGCCTCGTAATGAACATCAATATCAGTCTGTAATAAACATCAATATCAGTCTGTAATAAACATCAATATCAGTCTGTAAAAAACATCAATATCAGTCTGTAATAAACATCAATATCAGTCTGTAATGAACATCAATATCAGTCTGTAATAAACATCAATATCAGTCTGTAATAAACATCAATATCAGTCTGTAATAAACATCAATATCAGTCTGTAATGAACATCAATATCAGTCTGTAATAAACATCAATATCAGTCTGTAATGAACATCAATATCAGTCTGTAATGAACATCAATATCAGTCTGTAATAAACATCAATATCAGTCTGTAATAAACATCAATATCAGTCTGTAATGAACATCAATATCAGTCTGTAATAAACATCAATATCAGTCTGTAATGAACATCAATATCAGTCTGTAATAAACATCAATATCAGTCTGTAATAAACATCAATATCAGTCTGTAATAAACATCAATATCAGTCTGTAATAAACATCAATATCAGTCTGTAATAAACATCAATATCAGTCTGTAATAAACATCAATATCAGTCTGTAAATGAACATCCAATATCAGTCTGTAATAAACATCAGTCAATATCAGTATCTGTAAAAAACATCAATATCAGTCTGTAATAAACATCAATATCAGTCTGTAATGAACATCAATATCAGTCTGTAATAAACATCAATATCAGTCTGTAATAAACATCAATATCAGTCTGTAATAAACATCAATATCAGTCTGTAATGAACATCAATATCAGTCTGTAATAAACATCAATATCAGTCTGTAATGAACATCAAATATCAGTCTGTAATAAAACATCAATATCAGTTCTGTAATGAACATCAATATCAGTCTGTAATAAAACATCAATATCAGTCTGTAATGAACATCAATATCAGTCTGTAATGAACATCAATATCAGTCTGTAATAAACATCAATATTCAGTCTGTAATAAACATCAATATAGTCTGTAATGAACATCAAATATCAGTCTGTTAATAAACATCAATATCAGTCTGTAATGAACATCAAATATCAGTCTGTAATAAACATCAATATCAGTCTGTAATAAAACATTCATATCAGTCTGTAATAAACATCAATATCAGTCTGTAATTAAACCATCAATATCAGTCTGTAATAAACATCAATATCAGTTCTGTAAAAAACATCAATATCAGTCTGTTAATAAACATCAATATCAGTCTGTAATGAACATCAATATCAGTCTGTAAATAACATTCAATATCAGTCTGTTAATAAACAGTCAATATCAGTCTGTAATAAACATCAATATCAGATCTGTATAAACATCAATATCAGTCTGTATAAAAAACATTCAATAGTCTCAGTCTGTAGATAAACATCATATCGTCTGTTAATGAACATTTCAATATCAGTCTGTATAAAACATCAAATATCAGTCGTAATAAACATCAATATCAGTCTGTAATAACACATCAATATCAGTCTTAATAAACATCAATATTAGTCTGTAATAAACAATTCAATATCGTCCTGTAATGAACATCAATATCAGCTCTGTTAATGAACTTCAATACTCACGTCTGTTAATAAACATCAATATCAGTCTGTAATGACTTCAATATCAGTCTGTAATAAAATCAATTCAGTCTGTAATAAACATCAATATCAGTCGGTAATGAACATTCAATATCAGTCTGTAATAAAATCAATTCAGTCTGTAATATAACATCAATATCAGGTATGCTAAATGAACATCAATATCAGTCTGTAATGAACATCATATCAGTCTGTACATGAACACTTCAATATCATCTGTA
>OLKM01001588.1:92741-100241 GCA_900291075.1 Melanogrammus aeglefinus
AGAGAGAGAGAGAGAGAGAGAGAGAGAGAGAGAGAGAGAGGGGGAGAGAGAGAGAGCGAGAGAGAGAGAGAGAGAGAGAGAGAGAGAGAGAGAGAGAGAGAGATCAGAGAGAGAGAGAGAGGGAGAGAGATGGAAGAATGGAGGGAGGGATGGCTGAGAAGCAGAGAGCTTCTTGGCTGCGTTGTAGAGAGATGTTCCTCTTCTCAGGCCTCCGCCCTCGAAGAGGCTCTCTCTGTGTAGTGCCAGCGAGCACTCTGTTGAGTGTTTGGCTCTCGGCACGGCGTAAGCGGCGCGGCGTTAGCGGAGTTAATCTCTTCTGCCCGTTGATCTCAGCCTCCTCGTCTTAGCGCTCACGTGCAGTAGTAAGGTGGAGCTTCAGGAGGAAAGGTGGAGCTTCAGGAGGAAAGGTGGCGCCATCGCAGGACAATAGAGCCGGCGGCCAGGCCTGGAGCGACCGCATAGAACTGATCTGATCACCAGCCATATCCTCCTGAAAGAGAGAGAGAGAGAGAGAGAGAGAGAGAGAGAGAGAGAGAGAGAGAGAGAGAGAGAGAGAGAGAGAGAGAGCAGAGAGAGAGAGAGAGAGAGGAGAGAGAGAGAGAGAAGAGAGAGAAAGCGAGGGAGAGATAGAGTGAGATAGAGAGGGCAGAGAGAGCGAGAGAAAGAGAGAGAGAGAGAGAGAGAGAGAGAGAGAGAGAGAGAGAGAGAGAGAGAGAGAGAGAGAGAGAGAGAGAGAGAGAGAGAGAGGGCTCCCGGGGCCCATGTGATCAGGATCAATATATAATGACTCTTCTGTCAGGCTGAGGTGCTGTGAGGGAGTGGCCCACAGAGCGGTCTGTAAGACAGAGAGGGGAGGAGGGGAGGAGGGGAGGATTGGCACAGCGTTTTGTGACCTAGAAAGCAGTGGAAGAGAAATGGCACCATGGTGGAGTATGTTCCAGCAGGCCCTGCAGAGCCATCACCTCGTGGCGCTGCTATGTTCAGGAAAGGAGGGTTACTATTGGTCCAAAGACGCTGACTCACAGACTGGAACTGGGAGAGAAATGTCAAAGAATCACCTTTTTAACGGAGAGAGAGAGAGAGACAGAGGCAGAGAGAGACCGAGGCAGAGAGAGAGCAGAGAGAGAGAGAGAGAGAGAGAGAGAGAGAGAGAGAGAGAGAGAGAGAGAGAGAGAGAGAGAGAGAGAGAGAGAGAGAGAGAGAGAGAGAGAGAGAGAGAGAGAGAGAGAGAGAGAGAGAGAGAGAGAGAGAGAGAGAGAGAGAGAGAGAGAGAGAGAGAGAGAGAGAGAGAGAGAGAGAGAGAGAGAGAGAGAGAGAGAGAGAGAGAGAGAGAGAGAGAGAGAGAGAGAGAGATCTTTTTGATTTTGAAAGAAACTTTTATTTCCAGTTTCTTTCTTCAATAATTTACCTTTTAAACAAAGGCAAAAAAAAAACTTTAGATTATACAGCAATAATTAATAAATAAACACACTCATTAAAACACAGAGTTAATAAAGAGCTTCCCCTCCTGCACAGTGCATACTGTTGAGGTGAAGCACCAAGTCCCTGAACTCTTCCATTGTGCCCCTTAATGAGTGGTACCTGCAGTCCACCCTGACCACCACCTTTACCAGGGCCACAAACATCTCTGCCAGCCCAAGGCCTGCCTCCCCCTCTACCTGGTTCTTCCTGCTTTTGTAAACAGCCATTTTGGCTTGCCCGACCACAAAATTCAACAAACACCATTTTTTTTTAATGTTCCTTATCGTAACCAGCACCAAAGATAAAAGCAGACTCTGACCAAACCTCTCCGCAATTTAAAAACACTGTTTTTAAAATATGGAAATGGACTCTCAGTCTGTGACAGTCCAAATAGTAATGGACTAGAGTCTCCATTTTGTCACAGAATGGACATTTCTCGGACACTGTGGGGTTGATTTTTCCAATGAAACTATTCAAAGCCAGAGCCCCCTGCAGGATCCTCCTTTTGTTTAGGGGAGGCTTGTCAAGGAGCCCCCATACAGGCACACAGCCCTGCAGCCTCTCCATCCTTGCCGTGTGCCTCCTATTGCTCAGTTTGTATTTGTGTGTAGCCACCACACAGTTCTCATATTGTACTTTTCCCTGAAAGTAACTGTACTTCCATCCTGGACTTGAAAAGGCCCATGGGTTTCACCAGTCCGGTCTGGTCAACCGACAGTCCGAGCTCTGGAAACCCATCCCCTTCGTCTGGTACATCCGCCCGCTGAAGTAGTCCCTCAGCTTCTCTCGCTCCTCACTGGTCAGTCTGCTTATCCATTGGTTCATGGTGTCTCTGGTGTGTGAACTGGACTTCCATCCTGGACTTGAAAAGGCCCATGGGTTTCACCAGTCCGGTCTGGTCAACCGACAGTCCGAGCTCTGGAAACCCATCCCCTTCGTCTGGTACATCCGCCCCGCTGAAGTAGTCCCTCGCTCCTCACTGGTCAGTCTGCTTATCCATTGGTTCATGGTGTCTCTGGTGTGCCAGCTGGACCTCAGACCCAGGAGAGAAGCCACAGCTTCAGTGTTGTGGAGCCCGGGCCCTGCCACGTCCACCACCTGCCTCACTTGACCACCCCAGTGGAGCGCAGGCGCTGGGTGAGGCCAGGGCTGCTGCCATCTTGCACGTCTAGCCGAGCTCCCCACACCAGGGGCTCCTCCAGGAGCCAGATCAGAGACGCAGCGGGCCCCAGTCTGTCCCATTTAAAAAGAGTCCATGCTTTGAAAACACCACGATAAAAAGGAGGCAAACTACACACACACGAAAAAAAACACAATTCAATAAAATCAAAGATTTGTCTAAAAAGAGGCCAGCTATCTTCCTCAAAATGATGCGCGTTACCTGTCTCCAGACGACATCATCATGCCCCAAGAGGTACCGCTGATGAACTGCAGCCTGAAAGCCTAGGGAACAGAGCGGCTTGCAGGCTGCAGGTCATCCAGCGGTACCCCCCTCTTCTTTTGGAAGATACAATACACAATGAGGAACCGAATGCAACTAGTCCCAGAAAAAGTTTGAAATTACCATTTGCACTTTTTGCAAGAGCCAAGCAGGGGGTTCTAAACATTTCAGTCTGTGCCACAAGGGGCATGCTACAAGATTATTAATAATTACGACCCTTCTTCTGTAGGACATGTGGGGAAGCAGCCACCTCCACTTAGCCAGCTTCCCCTCCACCTTTTCCAACACACCCTCCCAGTTCTTCTCTTCCTTTCACTCTGTTCATCCCCCAGATGAACGCCCAGGTATTTAACCCAACATACCAGACATGGAGCAGCCTTGTCGAATACCTCTTGCTGTTTAAAAGGTATGGCCTGAGGCCATACCTTTGTAAAACTTTCCAAAGGTAGCGGTACTCAACCCGATCAAAAACTTTTTCCTGGTCTAAAGAAGCCAGACCAGTATCTAAACCCAAAGAACTGGAGACTTCAAAAATATCCCTAATAAGTGACACGTTGTCAACAATGGACCTGCTGGGCACACAGTAAGTCTTATGCCGCGAACACACCAAGCGCGTACCTCGCGTACCATGTCAAGCGTAACGCAGCTAAAATGTTGCTTGACCATTTTGTGTCAAAAATGGTCAGATACGCGCGTAACGCGCGTAGATGAGACCGCCCAAAACTCCCCCCCCCCCCCCGCCGCCATTTTTCTTTTGCTGAAACATTCACTGATCTTACCAGGACAAGCCAGTTTCCCTCGGGCCACGTCGACCCACGCCCTCTCTTTCTTGTTCCTGTCCCGGTACAACACAATCCTGGTGTTGTACAGGACAGGACGGCTGCACACTGCAAATGATGAGGTTTTGGTCCTCCTCCCATTGCGGTTCTGTCCTCTCCGTCTCTCTGCCAGTGACGTCGGGTCAAGCTCAACGCTGATTGGCAATTGCGGCGCGTACGCGCGTAAAAAGTAAAATTTTTTGAACTCCTCGTACGCGCGTATATGTACGCGCGTATATATACGCGCGTATATATACGCGCCTCATACGCGCCTAACGCGAGTAAAATGTTGCTTATACGCGTGTAACGCGTGTACGCGTCTCATACGCGCGTAAACCAATGGTTCCCTATGGAAAAATTGCCGATTTTATACGCGTGATACGCGGGTAACGCTTTTGGTGTGGCCGTACCTTTAGACCGGTGAATGAGCTGGTCCATCACCTTCTTCAGCCTGTTGGACAGGACTTTTGAAAGCAGCATGTAATCTGCGCACACAAGTGAGACTGGCCTCCAGTTCTTGATCTCCTGCAGGTCTCCTTTCTTGGGCAGCATAGTGAGCCACAGCCCTCCTGCAGCTCTGTGGGAGAGAGGAGTCCTCAAAGCTCTCTGAGAAAACTCCCAGCATGTCTTCCTTAAGTACAGTCCAGAAAACTCTGTAGAATTCAGAGGGCAACCCATCGATGCTGGGGGCTTTACCCCCCTGTACACTCTGCAAGGCAGCAAACACCCCCTCCTCAGTCAGGGCCCCCTCCAGCTCCCTGTTGGTCTCCTCTGACACTGTGGGCAGGTTCTCAGAGGAGTCAAACAGCATCATCCTCCTGGTAATCACTGCTATACAGCTTCACATAGAAATTCACCGCTCTGTTCCTAATGTCTGCTATGTCTGTGAGCTGGCGTCCACCCTCTGACCGCAGCGCATGGATCTGTCTACTCTGTCCGTTCTTCTTCTCCAGACTGAAGAAGAACTTCAGGACGGTGAATCCATTAAAGAAATGCTCTGAAAACGTGAGCGAACTAGCGCCCATTGCGTTCTGGAGCCCAGCAGGTCTGCCAGCACGGCATTTTTAGATTTGAGGTTCTCAATACAGCCTCCATTTCCTGTGGACTGTGTAGTACTCTGCAGCTCCACTATATTTCACTCCTGATCTTTCATAGACTTGGTGATGTCACAAGAGACTTTGAGAGTGTTTTGTCTGCTTTGTTTGTATTTTGCCATGATCCCACCATTGCTTTAAACACATAAAATCCCCCTTTCTAAAAATAAATGAAAACCTCTATAATGCGCGTCTAAAAGCAAAGCGGTGTTAAAATGCCAATATGCAGACTTGTTCTTCGAATTTGCAATAAAAACCTTGCATAACCATTGAATGGTCCGAGAAGCCTACTGGACATATATTACACCCTTTAAAAATGCTAAAATGATGCGTAAAAGAATAAAACCTGTCTAACCTAGCTAAAGATGAAACAAGTTGCTGTTTTATCTTTGGGTCCCTTGGGTCCCTGCTGTGGACCCAAGTATATTGTTTAACATTGTGGTGGATCTTCCTCCATGCGTCACTCATACTGGGATTTTCCATGAGAATTGCCTTCCGAGAGGGTGCATGAAGTTCTGTATGATTCCTGTTGTTATCGTCAGCTGTGCAGTTAAAATCCCCTCCCAAAAACAAATAATCTTCTGGCACAAACTAATTTAAAACCAAATTAAGTTAATTTAAAAACTGAACTCTGTCAGGGCCAGAATTTGGAGCATATACATTAATAATTACAATGTTAAAACACTCATATTTTGCCTTTGCCTTGCCAGCAGTCTCCCCTTTTCCTGCTCTTCCACCACATTAGATAAGATACACTCCTGCACTCGTGCTGCTAACATGGCTTAAAATGACTTTGCCCTCAAACTCCCTCCTCCAGTCTGTTTCATTAAAAACATCACTGTGAGTCTCCTGGAGCCTCATTCATTTTTTTAAGTTTCAAACAGGCAAGCCCTCTTCCTCACATCTCTAGCTCTGTTTAAATTAAGAGTGGAAACCTTAAAAGAACTCATTGCCTTTAATGTGAGGAGAGGCACACAGATGAGAATAAACAGCAGGCCAACTGCTCTACAAATAGTTAAAGTCTTCATCATTGTTAAGCTCCCTTCATCGTTGAGACCCCTCTGATTCTCATCTGGGACTTGACTGATCGCAACCGCATTTTCTTATCTGCAAAATACTCAATTTGGACATTTCATATTTTTTGTTTTTTGAAGAAACATTTGTATACTATGTACTGTGTACAACTCCAACTGAGAAGCAGAAAACAGCGGTGAGTCTGTGAGGGGCTGACTGTCTGCGGCAACGTCCTCCATCTCCTCCTCACTAGACTACCTCTGCCTCCTCCTCCTCATTAGACAGTGACTCGCTCTGCTCCTCCTGCTCTCCACTAGCCGCGGATTCCTTGGCTTTGAAGCCACAGGTTTCACTACGCTGTTTTCTCTTAAGGAGAGGAGTTTTACACGCAGTATCTTCCTCCTCCATCAACTCTTCCTCACTGTCGATGCATTCCTCTGCTGCAGCAGGGATGGGCATAACCTCAACACTCTCTGCCGGCTCTTGGACTGCATTATTCCCCTCCTCCTGAACAATACATTCGGCCTTTTCATTTTCAACACCCACAATTGATTCTACAAGATTTTTACCACACTGCTTTTCATTTTCAACATTTTCAACACTTTGAGATTGTTATGCACCCGGCCTAGGGGTGCCAGGCTACACATCAAAAAAGATGGGAGACAACAGTTTTCCAAAAAAATAAACAATTTATTAACGAAACCAATTTAAGTGTTCGAATCATGATTCAAAATATGGGATGTGGAAGTCTGTAGATTAGTAGTGTGGAGTGTGTATGCATGAGTGGATTATTTGTGTGTGTGTTGTTTCAATAGAAGTGTTGAGAGGTGTGCATGGCTGGGAGCTGAATAGGGAATGAAAGGAACAGAGAGGGAAGGACTGGGGAAGCAGGCTTTTATAGGGCGTTGGCACCCGGGCCCAGGTGCACGCCAAATGCTCTTGCTGGCCAATCAGTTATGTCACTGCTCCCCAGTCCTAGGAACAAATAGAAAACAGAATGAATAGGGGACAAAGCAAACAACAACAAACCATAACCAATAACCATAGAACCTAAGAGAGCAATAACCAACTACTATAATACACAATATACGTGGAACCGTCACAGAGATGCTTTCCTAGGATTTTCAGCACACTGCTTTGCATCTCTTCGACATTTCGTTTTTTCCCTTTAACATTTGTATCAATTTTAATGTGATATTCCACATTTGCCACCGCGTTTCACCGTTTAAAAATTGGTTGGGGTCCCTGCTGTCACCTCAGCAGGCTCAGCTTGTTTTCCAGAGGTTTTCTCCGGGCAAGTTCTCACGAGAAGCCATGTGTTTGTGCAGTGTTTGTCAACTCTGGCTCTTGAAGTGTTTTGGATGCGGGAGGGAGCTCCCGCATCCAAAACACTTCGAGAGCCAGAGTTGACAAACACTGCATAATCAAAATCATTCACTTTTATACTTAAAACTAAATTCAGTTCAGATCTTTCTTATTCAAAATCATATGAACTTGCCGTCTGTAACCCATGACACATCTCATCAGGGGTGACTTGAAACCCGACGGCAACTTCCTTATCACCGACATAATTTCCCCGTGCCTTGAGAACTCCCTGATCAACACTTCATCGCCGACAAATGGGGGGATGTTGGAGATGGTGACCCTTGCCGCAGGTGTAGTTAGCGGAGAT
>OLKM01001588.1:105241-120402 GCA_900291075.1 Melanogrammus aeglefinus
TCCCTCTCTCCCTCTCTCCCCCTCTCCCCTCTCTCCCCCATGACCCTCCTCCCTCTCTCCCCTCT
The DNA here is from genome assembly GCA_900291075.1 of Melanogrammus aeglefinus. Lineage (NCBI taxonomy): Eukaryota > Metazoa > Chordata > Actinopteri > Gadiformes > Gadidae > Melanogrammus > Melanogrammus aeglefinus. The sequence goes on from OLKM01001588.1 coordinate 105,307, forward strand.
CTCCCCTCTCCCCTCTCTCCCCCAGGACCCTCCTCCCTCTCTCCCCTCTCTCTCCCCTCTCCTCCCCCCTCTCTCCCTGTCTCTCCTATGGTCCTCCTCCCTCTCTCGCCCCTCTCTCCCCCCTGGCCCTCTCTACCACTCTCCCCCCTCTCTCCCCTCTCTCTCCCCCTGGCCCCCTCTCTCCCCGCCGCCCTCTCTCCCCTCTCCCCCCTCTCCCCAGCGTTGTGGGCCCCTGTGCACGCCGCTGTTCCTCTCTTCTTATCAATGTGCGGGGGAGCACATTGATATCTGCTCAGTGTAATTGAATGTACGCCGTGTGTTTGGTGTAAGGAACCAAACAACAGCTGCTGCTGGTTTAGTTTCAATGGCCTATACGTACTGTCAGCCGGCGGAGATTATGATTGCTACTGCTGCAAGGGCCAATTGCAACGGGAGACAGGGCCATCACGTGTGGTTGGTGTGTGTTTGTGCAGGGAAGGTTAAACCTGTGCGTATGGTTGCATGTATGTGTGTGGTGTGTGTGTGTGTGTGTGTGTGTGTGTGTGTGTGTCAAGCTTTGTTTCTGTTTGTGTGTGTTTGTGTGTGTGGTTGTGTCTGTCTGTGTATCCATCTGTGTTACTGTGTGTGTGTGTGTGTGTGTGTGTGTGTGTGTGTGTGTGTGTGTGTGTGTGTGTGTGTGGTGTGTGTGTGTGTGTGTGTGTGTGTGTGTGTGTGTGTGTGTGTGTGTGGTTGTGCCAGTTAGTGTGTGGAATGGAGAGACAAAACCAATTGCAGAGAGGCACCAAACGATCGTCATCGATCCTCTGTGATCTAAACACTGAAGGAAACCTGGAAACGGGGTGTGGAACAAATGCTATGGAATTTACACGGTAGGATTCTGGCAACACGACAGCCAGGGTCATCATAAAGACCATGGATTACCTTCACGGCTCTGTCTCCAAGGGCCGCTTGAAGTTCTCTCCCGCTGAAGTAATTTGCCTGCAGGACTGAGCGGCGGCTGCAGCAGTCAGAGGCGTTCGGCTCTTTGTTTTTGCTGTTAAGAGGCCAGAGACGGGCGGTGACTATTAATCAATACTTGACATGTGTGGCTGGCAGCGTAACAAGGAGGATCTTGAAAAGGTGCTTTTAAAAACGTCCCGCATGGATCTGGAGGGGATTTCTTTGTACAGAGAAAGAAAAAGACCCATCACGGTGTGAAGCATTGCCTCACAAGACACAAGCTGTGTCTGACATCTTAATTCCTATGACTGGAATATCACTAACTAGCTGTAAGAATCTGTGGAAGGAAACCGCAATCATGGCTGTGTCACATCGGCCATGTTTATTTCAGTGTGTTTCGGAAACACTTCCAACCCCCGCGGCGACACCAACGCATCCTCCTCTGGCTTCAGATACCCTTTCTGTGGTCTTATGCCCGCTTCCTTCGTTTGTTGACTTGTAAATGGTGAGGCTCAGCATGGGGCGGGTGGTTGTGTGTTAGCCGTTGTGCGCTAGCCGTTGTGTGGCTGTGCGGTGGTCAGAGACTGCGGTAGTCAGGACCTGACGGCTCGCTAACACGAGGGACCGTCCCCAGGGCGCCGTGTTGACACCTCCAAACACCTTTTACAAGAACAATTAACAGGCCATCTGTAAGAGTACCTTGGCTTGCTGTTTGCTGATATTCTGTCTTGTTCTCTCTGCTCGGCCACCCGCCAGGGCGAGGCAAATTACTGGCAATTAATTACAATGAGCCGAGTTGGCATTTGTAATGTCGCTGTGTTGTAAGAAGGTGCTTTAAGATGAATCCAAAGACGTAACGCCTTGTGGGTATTTATAGGCTATATGGCTGCTGGGGTCTGGGGGGGGGGGGGGGTAGTGGGTTTCTGTTCTATGACACATGAAGTATGTAATGTAATCTCTGTCATTTGTAACTGCCACGCTGGATCTGGAGATACAGGGCCTGGGATTACCCTGTGATTAGCCCGTTCAAGGAAACAGTCACTGTCCATATGCTCTCATATCTACCTGGATGACGCTCTAACCAGCGCCACGGCTGACAGGGTGATGGATGGCAGCCCGTGCCCCAATACACCGCCTGTGCTCAGAGACATGGCAGTGCAGCGCGAAGGTCTACAGCGCCTTCGGCGTGTTGGACGGCGAGCAGAGGCGACTGAGACGTCCTGCAGCAGAGTGTCTGCAGGATGGCCGGCTGGCCGCGGTTCTGGGGGTGATGACGTGTTTCTGTGTGTGTCTCACTCCTCTCTCTCTCTGCCTCCACAGGCACGCCGGTGACACGCGTGACGGCCAGCGATGCAGACGACCCCGTGTATGGGAACAGCGCCCGACTGGTCTACAGCATCCTGGAGGGCCAGCCCTACTTCTCTATAGACCCCAACTCTGGTAACTGTTCAGTTCTATACTAAAACTATTCAAGGCATTTATCATCTCACGCTTTATCCAAACAGTCTTTTGATACACGTCATTAATGGACCTACAGGTAGAATGTTACTGCAGGTTGTAATTTAATAAAATAATTGCACCTTCCAAAACTCTCAGTTGCATAGAGACGGTGATTTAAAGGCTATCATATTTGCCTGGAAAAAGGAAGGAAGTGACTCTAAGCATACTCCTGAATACCATAGTATGTTAAGGACAGCTAGCTGAAGCCAGTTTGTATAATTGTGTAGTAAGTGGCCGAGAAATGGAGCAAGGGACTCCGATCCCAATGAGAGAGCGGGTGGTGCAAGTCACTTACAACCAAAGGGGCTTGAGAAGGAGTTCCACACTCTACCATGGAGTACCTTTAAATGGGAGGAAGAGGTCCCCTAAAACACCTTTAAAGAGGGGGGAGGGGTCCCTTAAAAGTAATTTAAAGAGGAGGGAGGGATGGCAGGGAGAGGGCGGCGTCCTGCTGAAGGAGGCCATAATGTGGCTATGATAGCACCGTATCTACTAAGGATTAGTCTTTAATAGTCTTAGTCTTTAATAGCGAGTTTGAAGCAGAACACCATGCTAAAGACTAGTCCAAGAGGCAGAAAACAAGCTACTATTCCCCTCATTAACACTCACCTACGCATGAAGAGCATGGTACCTTTTCTAAAGCCGTGTATGAACACAGGTACGTGATCTAGTCCACAACACTAACGCTGCCGGACTGGTTTGGTAAATGAGACTTTAACCTTGATCTGCGCTACAGCCTCAGTGCCCACCAGCTCCAGTAGCAGGAAAGCCTTTTGTAGCCCGCTGCCCCATCGACCCCTCATAAACAAAAGCAACAGAATCCAACAATATTGAATATATGTATTCCTCATTCATAAAGTCATGTTCAGCTGGAATAACAACTGCCAACTTAAATCTAGTGAACAGTTTCATGGAATACCACACAAGACGTTCAAGATGTGCATTGGGACCACACACCCCCAGCCTCACTGGGACTGGAAACATTATCATGTCACATTTCTGGTTTAAGAGAAAAATATTTCTAATTTGCACATTTTATGGCATTTTCAAGGTGACTGTTCATCAGCGAGTTTTTACACCCACATGATTAAATAATAGCAAGGAGAAATTAATAAGAAATGAGGTGGAATCAACTCGGGCTGTGAGAAACTAAGCAGATCCCGTAAGCATTTCATATATGTGCGTCCCTAATTACATGGACGGTGTTTTTGTAATGAAATTGGTTGTCATCCTTAGAGTTTGTGATTAAAGCGTTGGCGTTGGCGCACAAGGGGAGCTGTCAGGAACAAAAACACTTAGAGGACAGTTAGGGATTAGCATTCCTGCTCTGCGTGATTACGGAGTACATGCAGATGGCTCATTCGAGTGTGCCAGATGTTTTAATGAATGTTAATGAAAATTAAAAGGTAAAAGGAAAACAACTATTAAAATGCGTTTGACACTTACAGCGCCATGTCGAAATGGAAAGCGTTTGAAAATAAACAAACAGCGCGGCCCGTTCCTCATTTCATGGGCGATGGGGGAAAAGAGGAAAGAGGAGAAAGTTTGTGCGGATGTATGGAAATGAGTGTTTGTTTTTCCCGCTCAGTGATTACGAATTCATTTGAATAATCAGCTATGATCAACAGGGATGAGAGTGCTGCTTGTTGCAGGATGACTGAAGAAACAAGATGGCGGTATTTGTGTGTGTGTGTGTGTGTTTGTCAATGCACTCATGCATGATGTGTAGGTATTAATTGATCTGTTTATAGAAGAGGAGCTTAGTCTGCCCTCAATCCCTCGTAGCTGAGTGGCTATTTCAGTTCTTTGGAGGTGCTGGATATTGTGGTTAACCTGCAGTTTACTGAATACTGCTCGGGAAGCTCAGAAGGGTACCGGGAGACAGTCCTCCACTCCGATACTGTCTAATACTGTATGTTATCGAGTAGAACATGCATGACATCCATGCAGCTGGCTGATCTATTTCAGAACACGCTGAAGAGGTTCAACCCTTTCTCTAAATATATGGGTTTATTTATTTCCACAGAAAAGGAATTCCCCCCCCCCGCGCGCGCTTCTCGATGCTCAGACCAAATTACACCTTACACTGTACACACACTGTAGACACACTGTACACACCATACACACCGTACACACCATACACTGTGTGTTCCTGTGCTGGAGCGAGAACTTGGAATCCTGTTCATTCAAAGTCGAGTCCATCTGTGACCCCTGATAATAAAAAGATGTTTAAGTTCATCAACGACCCTATTGAAAAAAACCAGAACTAAAACAGAGGGCTAATAAATGATGTGGAGGGGCGATGACCTCACCGGGTGACATGAACCAGTGTTGGAGCGCAAAACAAATTGCTCTCTGGGTCCCATGGTCGTTGCTTTCAGCCCATTTTTCAAGGGCACCTGGTTGGACTGTCATTTGTGTCTAGACCCAAATAGTTTAGGGACCGAGATAAATGAAAACTCATGGCCGAAGAGAATGAGTGAATAAATCCTCAAGACCCAACCGTTCAGGCTCAGCCTGGACACGGGGTAGACAATGTTAACACAACCTGGACACAAGGTAGACAATGTTAACACAACCTGGACACGAGGTAGACAATGTTAACACAACCTGGACACAAGGTAGACAATGTTAACACAACCTGGACACGGGGTAGACAATGTTAACACAACCTGGACATAAGGTACACAACATGGACACAACCTGAGGCAGACAACATGAATACAACCCGGACACGAGGTAGACAATGTTAACACAACCTGGACACAAGGTAGACAATGTTAACACAACCTGGACACGAGGTAGACAATGTTAACACAACCTGGACACAAGGTAGACAATGTTAACACAACCTGGACACGAGGTAGACAATGTTAACACAACCTGGACACAAGGTAGACAATGTTAACACAACCTGGACACGGGGTAGACAATGTTAACACAACCTGGACATAAGGTACACAACATGGACACAACCTGAGGCAGACAACATGAATACAACCCGGACACAAGGTAGACAATGTTAACACAACCTGGACACAAGGTAGACAATATTAACACAACCTGGACACGAGGTAGACAATGTTAACACAACCTGGACACGAGGTAGACAATGTTAACACAACCTGGACACGAGGTAGACAATGTTAACACAACAACCTGGACACAAGGGTAGACAATGTTACACACAACCTGGACATAAGGTACACAACCATGAACACAACTGAAACAACAGAACACAACCTGAGAAACAACAAAACACAACCTCACTTAAAGAACCAACATCAACACTACACTATCTATTACCTGAAACGTCTTCTACACTAAAGACGAACCCAAACACACCACTGCTTTCTTTCTGCAGACACACCAGGACCTACACTATTCGACCTCCACAGACACTGTCTTCTGCAGAACAACCAGGACCTCCCCGTCAACGCTCAGCCTGGACAATGTGAACGCTGTCTTGCAGAACCATCGTCGACCTTCCGCCATCTGCGGGGTTCAGCCGCCTTCTCTACTCCTTCGACTTCACATCCGATCATAACTTAATACAACAGTATATCTGTTCATGTTCAACTGCCCCTCCGTGGACCGTGGCTTCTCTCTCTCTCCGCGCAAAACAATAAATGAATACCCTAGAATACATCAGCGCCGCCAACACTAAAAAACAAAAGCCTTTGCCTTCGTCGTATTCTGGAGCCTCTCCATTGTTTGAGGCAGCTCAGGACCACTGTAGGGTGTCATGCCAAAGCTAGGCTTTCATGAGGGGTTTTATATTCATTTGATGATCCTGCGGGCCTCTGTTTCCTGAGTGGATTATCCACATATACTGCGGCTGAGCTTGTTTTATATTCAGCGCGGCGACACACTCACTAAGGTCCATTCTGCATACAATATGCAACATTATACAAGACAGGCAGCGTATTTCACACTCAATCAGAATACAAATGAGCGCACGTGAACAGCGTGAGAGAGACAAACGGGTCACATGGCCGCCATCACAGCCTCGTGGTGGATTATCACCTGCATGCCCATCGGGGTCCATGCTGTGTGGCCCCTGTGTTCAGAAGGTCGTAACAGTCCCTGCTGAATGCATCAAAGGCAAAGACACGAGCCTTGAGTTCACCCATTTCTCTTAACCGTCGATTTAGACGTAGCGTAACCTGTAGGGTCTCTTCCTCAGCCACCATTAAGATCGCTCTCCACGGGATGGACCGCGAGATGAGAGAGGAGTACCTGGTGGTCATCCAGGCCAAGGACATGGGTGGGCACATGGGCGGCCTCTCCGGCACCACCACCGTCACCGTCACCCTGACCGACGTCAACGACAACCCGCCTAAGTTCTCCAAAAGTAAGATCCGATGTGAGCTTCAGATGACCTTGAAGAAGAGGTCATCTGAAGTGAAGTCTTTATCATCTAGAGTGTGTTGAGAGGGGTTTCTATGCGTCTATTTGGCGCTTTTCTTGAAATATCAACATGGCTAAGCCAGCATGTGGATGCAGTGTGCCGTGCATGAGTCTCTGCAGACTGTCCTCCGGTCCAGGCAGCAGGAAGCTGTGTTCGGACTGTTTCCTGTTTAGCAGGAGGCTGTGTTCAGACTGTTTCCTGTTTAGCAGGAGGCTGTGTTCAGACTGTTTCCTGTTTAGCAGGAGGCTGTGTTCAGACTGTTTCCTGGTCCAGGCAGCAGGAGGCTGTGTTCAGACTGTTTCCTGTTTAGCAGGAGTTTGTGTTCAGACTGTTTCCTGGTCCAGGCAGCAGGAGGCTGTGTTCAGACTGTTTCCTGATCCAGGCAGCAGGAGGCTGTGCTGCTCAGCACTGCAATCCTCCGCTCCATTGCTGAATATTTCCCGTGTACCCGCAGGTCTGTATGAGTTTGTGATCCCGGAGGACCTGCCCATTGGGAAGGCAGGTGGCAGGGTGAAGGCCAACGATAGAGACATTGGGGAGAACGCCAAGTCCACATACAACATCATCGAGGGAGATGAGAGGGGAATGTTCCAGATCTCAACGGACGGCCAGACTCAGGAGGGGATTCTCAAGCTGAAGAAGGTAAGCCCCGAGTCCTACCAGGAGATTCCCCGATGTACTGCGCTATCGCTCGCTCTGTTTCTCGCTCTGCTTCTCTCTCTCGCTGTTTCTCTCTCTCGCTCTCTTTGTTTCTCTCTGACTCTATCTCTCTCTCTCTCTCTCTCTCTCTCTCTCTCTCTCTCTCTCTCTCTCACTCTCTCTCTCTCTCTCTCTCTCTCTCTCTCTCCCTCTCTCTCTCTCCTCTCTCTCTCTCTCTCTCTCTCTCTCTCTCTCTCTCTCTCTCTCTCTCTCACTCTCTCTCTCTTTCTCTCTCTCTCTCTCCCTCTCTCCCTCTCTCTCTCTATCTCTCACTCTCTCTTTCTCCTCTCTCTCTCTCTCTCTCTCTCTCTACTCTCTCTCTCTCTCTCTCTTCTCTCTCTCCCTCTCTCCCTCTCTCTCTCTTCTCTCTCTCTCTCTACTCTCTCTCTCTCTCCTCTTCTCTCTCTGACTCTCTCTCTCTCTCTCTCTACTCTACTCTCTCTCGCATCTCTCCTCTAATCTCCTCTCTCCTCATCTCTCTCTCTCTCTCTCTCGCTCTCTCTCTCTCTCTCTCTTCTCCTCTCTCTCTCTCATCTCTCTCTCTCCCTCTCTCTCTCTCTCTCTGCTCTCTCTCTCTCTCTCTCTCTCTCTCTCTCTCTCTCTCAGTTGGTCTTAACTCAGTGATTTAAAGAAGGGGTTCAGTGCACACTTTAGTTTATGCTGAATTTAGTATTGCTAACGCCCTAATTAATCCTTGCCAGGCGATTGGCGAAGAACTGACGACTTACACACACACACACACACACACACACCTAGAAACAAGGACTGACACGCACACACCTAGAACCAAGGACTGACACGCACACATCTCTGGCTCCGTCCAACTCCTCCGCTCTCCGCTGGCCGTCCGACAACTCCGCAGGGCGTTTCATTCCTTGACAACGATTTTCAAGGTGGTTATGAAAAAAAACAAACACACAAATTGGCAGGAGTCCATCGCGGCCGTGGAGCGTAACCTTGGAGCGAACGCAGCAGCGCGCTAATGTCAGGGAAGCAGTGGAAATCAATGGCGGTTTTTCTTCACATTTGTTCAGGCGTGACAAGGGCCGCCGTCCGGATAACACCGGGACCTCAATGACAAATTCTACTGCCGACATTCATGTGTCTGTGGATATACATACCGGTGTGTCTGGGGATATACAGACCGGTGTGTCTGGGGATATACAGACCGGTGTGTCTGTGGATATACAGACCGGTGTGTCTGTGGATATACAGACTGGTGTGTCTGTGGATATACAGGCCAATGTGTTCTTCACCATAACAGCAACAGAGGTTGGAGCGCTGGGTTCTGCTATTTGTCAGCAGATATGTAGAAGTCTGCATGCTGTATTCCCCTCATTACTGAAGAGGCACATTTACATCTGAAAATATCACTGCATTTTAATAAGCGCGGGGAATGTGGGTTAGTTTGAGCACAGCTCCCATTGTCAAGGACACCGCAGGAATCAAATGGATGTTTCACGGCGGGCTTTGAAAGCGGAGCACACTGGTTATGTATGGATGTATTCAATGTACTTAGTCCCAACGTTCTGCGCTGGATCCCGGGGTCTGCGTGGCACGTGGTGTGATTGATAGACGGCTGCTCTTCAGTCTTGAGTCATGGCTGCTTCAGCGTCAGAGGAGGAAGCTATACATCACTTCAGTGCGGAGGGCCATTGTGTTCAGATGCAAAATGACATTACCCCAAGGACAGCCAGTGTGACTTTGTCAAACTGTGAACAATTCCAGCGACATGGGAGGTGGAGCGATCAAGAACCAGGGCAATCTGCCGGGGACTGGAAAGGGAAACAGGAGTGATGTAAAGCAAAGTGGATACAAGGAGTCTTACAGTTGACAAAGTAAATGTCAAGCATGCTCCTTTCCCCATCGCAGTGTCAGGCTTGTTCCCACTCATCTCTTCACATTTATACCGCGTCTGTTTGTGCCGTCACTGATTAGAAGGAAACAATGGAGATGGGGGCGAGTTGGCGGCTCTGGGTGACTGAGGTAATGGCCCCTGCTTGAATATCTTCACCACTCTTCTCCAAACAGCATCTGAGAACACGATGATGTGTCTCCCAGCTCCTCATGTCTTATTAAAACAAAGAGGTGGGATGGAGGTTACAAGTGGATGAGCGGTGGAGGAAGGGGTCTCACAAATTATTAAATAACCTTTACGGCAAGGTTAAAACATATTGATCTAACTGCGACGCGAGAGGAGAGGGAAGAGAGGCTCTTTGTTGTTTGGGATGTTAAGCGTTTTATCTGCCAGCCCTCAGGCGTGCTGAGAGTTCATCTTTCTGTGGGATGTGAGCTTTCAACCCGCAAGCCAGGGCCGAACTTTGATGTCTTAAAAATACCCCATGTATACGAATACGAATGTATACCAATTTGGTTCTGGTGGGAGGGGGAACAATAGTAGGGAAGGCAGTGCTGTTAGAGATTCTGAAAACAACAAGTACACATGTGCTGTGGAGGAGAGATAATAGTGCTAGCCCCCACATTAGATTCTTGCTAACCCACCACTTGATTGATTCTAGGGGAACCTTGAACTACATGTGATACGAAGGCCCATTTTAATACTAAACAATATGTTATTTAAATGTCTTTAATATATTGATATAATGTCTCTATTTAGCTCATATTTAACTGCCTTGGATATGCTGCTATAGTATCTATATTTAACTTATATTTAGCTGTCTTTAATATACTGATACAATGTCTCTATTTAACTTACATGTATTTGTCTAGAATATGCTGATAAATCTATTTAAAAGATGTAGAACTGTTTTTAATATACTAATATTATATCTCTATTTAACATATATGTTGCTGTCTATAATATACTGATATTATAGCTGTGTTTAACATCAATATTTAACTTGTTATTAAACTGATATTATATTTCTATTTAAAATGCTCATGTCTTTAATATACTTATATTATATCTCTATTGAAGATGTAACCGTCTTCAATATACTGATATTATATCTCTATTTAACATCCATGTACATGTCTTTAATATACTGATATAATATCTCTATTTAACATAAATATATCTGTCTTTAATAAACTGATATAATATCTTTACATAGCATAACAATACACATGGCTTTCATAAACTGCTAGTATACCTCTATTAAACATATGTGTACACACGTCTTTACCTCTACCAGTTGTACTCTGGAGGGTCCCCTGTATCCTCAGCCGTCCGACTGTAGCTCATCCCTGGTGCACCTGGGCCCCGTGTGGCTGCAGTCAGCTCCTTCCAAACACACCTCGTGTACAGGGAACGTACTCATCATCACCTCTACAGCTCATCTGCTTTCATTCCCTCTACACCTCATTCTCTCTGTCATTACCTCTGTATATAACTCATTACCTCCATACCTAACTCATAACCCCTATCATTACCTTTAGATCAAACTCTTTCTCTCTTTGGCATTACCTCTATATGTAACATCCCTCTCTCTTTCATGACCTCTATATGTAACTCATTACCTCTGTATATAACTCTTCTCTCTGTTATTACCTCTATATGTAACTCATTACCTCTATATCTAAATCACTACCCCTGTCATTAATAATAATAATAATAATTAATTTTATTTGAGGGCGCCTTTCGTAGCACTCAAGGTCACATTACAGGGCAGTGTTTAAAAAACAAAATCAACAATCACAAAAAACACAAGAACAAGATACATTGAAACAATTTACACAAGTGGGGTGAAATGGGAGACAATGAATTAGATTGAATACGTCAGTTTAAAAAGATGTGTCATGACCTCATTATCTAACTCATTTTCCCTCTCATTACCTCTATATCTACTCATCCTCTCTGTGATTACCTTTATGGCTAACTCATTCTCTCGTTGTCATTACCTTTATGGCTAACTCATTCTCTCGTTGTCATTACCTTTATGGCTAACTCATTCTCTCGTTGTCATTGCCTCTGTATCTAACTCAGTACCTATACATCTAACTCATGACCTCTGTCACTACCTCTGTGTTTATCTCATTATCTCTATATCTTACTCATTCTCTTAGTGAATACGTTTGCTCCTTCCTCTCTGTACTCACTCTTATCCCCCAAAGCTGCGGTCTGGTTGTGATTCCGCTATAAATCCTGGTTATGGAGTGTGGAAGTGGCTTGATCCCATTATTCCAGCAGGGTGCGAGGGACCAGAGGTGATTCACAATGAAACTGTGACATTCTGGGTTTGCCCTCAGAGATTCCCAGGAAGTGACAATGTGACACTTTTACATTTTGCACATATCAATGAAGTGTCATTTGCAAAATTATGTCTAACATGCAGAGGCAGGAGGTGAAAAGGACGATTTGCGTTTTGATATGTCGACTCAATCACATCGATGGCTGCTATTCGCTCTGGTTCGGTATTGTTGCATATTTTTCATAATTGCTGTGCAATTCATTTGACTCCATCTGATGGTGTTAGTGGTTGTGAAAGCAGTCATACATCTCTGACATTGAGAGCGCGAGCCGGAAAATGTGTAATCCTTCGAGGTGACAGGAACGCAATAATTATAATTTCAGGTTCCATGAATATGCAAATCCCATTTCTTATGTGTGATTAATAATTTCAAATCAAAGCCGTCAAACTCAGAGCTGGTAAAGGAGTTTTATTGAAACGGTGTCACATCTGGATTACCGTCTGCCTGCTGGTCAACAGTAGGACTGGGTGTTTCTAATATGGTCGCCTCTCAATATACACCTAGATGTTTTAAATGATGCTATATGCATTGTGAGTGACTTTGGGATAGAGAAGAGAAAGAATGTCTGGGCAGGAGGGGAAAGGCCGACCAAAGGAGGATGCCAGGATGATGAATGTTATGATGTAACGGCGGAACATTAACAAATGAAGATAAACAAAACAAGAAATACATATTCACTGTATACATATATCCTCTTTTATCTTGAGAAATGACTTCCTGTCCCAACCTCCCTGTGCGTTGCCTTGCTGTAAGTCCCACACTTCCTGTGCATCCGTTACTTCCTGTGTGTCCTTTCACTTCCTTTGCGTCCCTCACTTCCTGTCCCGCCCTTCCTGTGCATCCCCGACTTCCCTGTCCTCCTCCCTGTGCATTGGCCTTCCTTGTGCGTACCCTGGACTTCCTGTCCCCTCCCCCCTGTGCCCAGCCCCTGGACTTCGAGAGTAAGAAGGCGTTCACTGCTGAAGGTGGAGGCGCACCACAACCTGCGCTCGGAGCCGGGCAGCGGGGGCCCCTACCGGGACACGGCCACGGTGAAGGTGGTGGTGGAGGACTCGGATGAGCCACCCGTCTTCACACGGCCCGCCTACGTGCTGGAGGTCAACGAGAATGCGCCCGTCAACACGGTGATCGGCACGGTCAACGCCCGCGACCCCGACACCACGGGGAGCCTGGTCAGGTGAGGAGTGACCCAGCAGAGCACAGCGCCACCGCTGGACCACCGGCGCCACTGCAGGCTGCCATGCAAAAGATTTGTTCTATACAACATATTATTATTTGTAATATCTAAACATAAATATCCTAGTAGAACCCCCCTCAACTCATTGTCATTGTTGTCAACATTATTTGGGACATATTGTATAAAATGACACAGGGCTAAATATTGCTTTGCTAGAGAAGAATATTTTTTAATGTTGGTGGTCTTAGCTCAGGAAAGCCTTTGAACTAAATTTGGAGAGCATTAGGGGGAGGAAAGTAACCCAACACTGGACTAAATAATATAAGGTAGCCTACATATTTGAACAGTGTTATGAAATGCAGACAATATGATGGCTTCACATTGCAGACTGACAACTAGAGCCCATCTTTTCTTACATTAGTGTTAAAAAAAGCTATTCCTCTTTATGTTGCATTGTTGTACCGAATATTTTCACCAGAGCCCGACTAGACCCAATGGTCACACCGTGCACACTCAAATCATCACTGTGCACACTCAAATCAGCACCGTGCACATCACACAGCACTGTACACTCACAACAGCCCTGTGCACATTTATTTATGGTGTGTGAAACAGATTTGTGATACGGTGGACGAGGAATATTTGGCGGGCCCTATTACCAGGTCTGAAACGCAAGTGAGAAGCGGCCAAGTGCAAATAGCTTTGTTGGCGGTTCTATGGGTGGATTGCTATTTACCGTCGTAAATACAGTTTGTAAGTATCCTATTACCGTGTGTGCGTACGTTGCAATTAAGACAATGAGTGAGGGCCAGGTCCCATCCCCTAACGCAGCAGTTGACGAACGTTGATATTTGATCAGCGCGTTCTGCAGTCTCCGATGAGACACATGAATTTCAAACTTCAAATAGCTCAGTTTATGGGCAAATAATATGGCCTAATTCACACATGTAATAAGGTTTTCTGCCACAACTTCAGAAATACTTCAGAGTCCTCAAATAAATTTTGGCAAAGAAAACTTAACACACATGTTATGCAGTAACTGTGGTTCTATTTAATGACATACACAATACATTATAAACATTGTTATCATTATTGTATGCATTGTCGTTATCGACTTGTGTTCCTAATATGCATGTGTCCCCCCGTTATATACATTGCCATGGGACTGTATTATGCATTCCTTGTTTTAAGTTTGCGAACGAGTATTCTTATAAGACGGTGTCGTTAAACAGATCCCGCACACCCGCATTCATTTATTATTTTACACATACGCACAGGCACACCCGCATTCATTCATCTTTTTTAACACTCACTCACGGTAAAACAATGTTTTCTCACGATCAAATACTCACCAATCCTAAAAATGATGGGCATGTACATGATGTCCGTGTCAAGAAAATATGTGTTTGCTGTGCGGTGTTTGCAGATGCATTGATTTAAAAGCACAACTTATTACCGCTGTATCAGCAATTCTTTCGCAAATAATTGACCAAGAATGTGTGGCTAGGTAGATGAGAGAAGCAAAGTGTATGCGCGAGGTGCACAAGCAACATTATACATGCGCCCTTAAAATAGCATCTGAACAACGAGCCACTGACTTTAAACCAGGTATTCCCTGGTTTATGGCGCAAGTTATTTCTGGAACTGCAAAATAGCACCAGGGAACGTTTGCACCCAAACACGCCTCCTCCTTTCGCCGAACCGCCCCTTGGGGTGCAAGATCATTCCCTAATTTACCGACGCCTGGCACAGGAGGGAAAAGACTGCTCTGCCACCAGGTTAGCAACACTAGGCAACGAACATGCGCCAGTGAGAGTTCAAATGCGCCGAATGCAAGATTAGGGCCACCTTGGCCTTGTTTTTCGTTTGGTTCGTTATCTGTAACGTGATTGGATGCGTTTCCTCTTCATGGGGAAGCCTGTGCTGGGGCGGTCCCGGCCGTGGTGATGGGGTGGACCCCCCAATTTCCTCCACCGTACGAGCTGTTCCCAGAACTCAAGGGCACCTTCAGGATTGTGTTCAAGGCAAGCTTCCTTCCTCAGCGAGCCGCCCGCCGCGCCCGGCGCACTTTCATAGTTGAGGCGTGACCCGGCGCCTGTTCGGGGACAACCCAACAAGGTTGTGGGTAATTGGGTTGGTGGGCGGAGAGGCGGGCGCC
>OLKM01001589.1:0-10000 GCA_900291075.1 Melanogrammus aeglefinus
CATGACTTGGTTGACGGAGAACAAAATATCAAATGGGGGTCCTTTTGCAAAAGTGAACTGATGAACCACAGATGGGAAGATGTGTTTATGTGAGGGAGGGATTAAGATTCACATTTGTCAGCAACTTTGTGCACACTTCCGACAGTTTGTGAGGAGGTACCCTTATGACCTCACTGGCCCACAGAGACGGCAGTGACAACATGTGAATCATGTGACCTCACTGAGCAATCGATTGCAACCAGAGCGAGCCACTAAGGAACCCCTCCCGGGCGGTCCGTTTTACCGCCAGCACTGAAGACATGTTCGGCCTAGTTGCGGTTTCATTTGAAGCATTGGCAGATGACCTGTACAGCATTGCTGACCCTTGATTGGGTTGAGTGACATATGATGAAACACCAGATCCACTGGAGACTGTTGCCGGATTCTAACAAGACCAAGACCAAGACCATGTGTTGTCGGATGTGGATGTGGAAGAGTCCAGAGACCCACAGGCCACCAGGTGATGAATAGTAAAGGGTGATGGAGAGCAAGCCAGTGATCAGCCAAGACAGTGATAACGCAAAAGGCACTGAGGTCGGTTGACGAGTATGCAGACATTGAGGATTTCACTTTGTCCTAGGTGTGATGATTACCCAGCAGTTGGAGTGCGTCTCCTCAAGAGGATTATGTGGAGATCGGTGATACGACGTAGATGACCGACAGGATATGAAAACCCATTAAAGGGAAAAGAGTTGAAGGAAAGACAGCTAAGAGAGAGCAGGAAACCAGCTTGCCAGCCGCGTCTCAGGTTGTGCAACGCAAGCACAGTGCCAGGATCTAGAGCTGGGGCAGGACCCCCTGAGCTCGGCCAACAGAGTGTCTTTGCCCCACACCACTGAGGCCTTTGGAAGAAACATAGAAGGAACTTGATTGCCACATAGTGCCTATGATGATTGATACGAGTCAGATTAGTGACGAGCACATATATGAAGAGGGCTGCTTTGACTCAGATTGGCAGAGGAATATTCATATCACTGGATCGCAAACCATTGTTACGCTGGATCCCGGTCCTACTCTGGAAAAGGTTTCTAGTTTTAGTTACCTGGCGGTTCCTGAGAGACGGAACAGGAATTTCAGACTAATGACTACGCACGTCGCCTTGGATGTAAATGGTGAACCTCTAAATCATCTCCCGGAACACCAAGAAGGTAAACCGCCTCATCCCATCGCTGAAAACCTCGCTGCTTCCTTCTATAACTCCCGTTCTGCAGAACTCTCACAATGTCTTCTGGTTCCCCCACAGGACATTGACCAAAACCATAAAGGACAGCAGGAAGAATGAAGGGAAAGGATGAAACCATGTCCCTTCCCATGCATGAAACTTCTTCTGGGAGTTCTCTCATCGTAGCCATCAGCGTCCAGGTGGGGGGCTCCACCCCAACGTCATGGTTGACATCCCCCACTTGAGTTGGTGCACATCGCCAAGAGACCCGTCACAAAGAGTTCACCCTCCCTTCTGATTCAACACGACACCACAGACATGCCAAAGAAGAAGAAGTCTTCCTTCAAGCGCTTCCTGGCCCTCAAGTTTAAGAGGAAGACTGAGTCGAAGGGGTTCAGTGATGGCAGCGTGCGCTCTTCGCGTTCTTCCTCAGAATCAAGTCACCACGGCCCAGCGAGAGTCATTGAGCTGGACCGCAGAAGCACTGGTAGTTCCCCTCAGCTCCAGACTGGTCTTCTGAAGCCCCAGCTGCGTTCAGACCTACCCTCTACTCTGATCCTCTACAGCGATCGCCAGAAGAGGAAAGGGGACCCCTTCGGCCGCGGCGTCTCACGGGTGGAGTCCTTTGAGGAGCGCTCTCGGCGGCCCCTCATGCCCCTTCCTCTGACCAAGCCGCGCTCCATCTCCTTTCCCAGCGCGGACACCTCGGACTACGAGAACATCCCGGCCTTGAGCTCCGACTATGAAAACATCCAGATCCCGGGCAGACCCACCCGATCCGTTTCACCGTCACTGATGTTCTTGAGACCCAAACGCGCGACCATGCCCCACCAATGGAATGGAAACGGCTATGTGGATATGAACAGCTTCCTGGGCATTGACAGCACACCTCACGTCCCTCAAGACCGAGACTGAAAGTAGGTCAACTGTTCATCCAAAACTCCTTTTTAAGCACTCTGTGGAAGGTAAAAGTTCCTTGCATCATCCTGGTGTTGTTTGGTTTTAAAAGGGGGTCTGAACAATTTCTTTTCTAGGGAAGGCTTTTGCCATCCATATCCAGTGCCATTGTTGCCTTTAATGTTTGTCAGGATGTGTGGGATTACTTCCTTATTGAAGGACTTTCTTATGAGAGAGGTACATATTAGGGGAGTCCCTTTTCTCTTATTTTTATATAGGCAACCCTATACAGTATTTAATGGACTGAACTGGTTCTCCTCTGGATGGTTTCAGTGAGAGATGAGCGGCTGGTGCGCCAGCACCGCTGCTTCGGGAAGATGGACCAATTGCTTGTGGAGAGCTTCTCTGTTTCTCATTTAGTAAGATGGAGTTCACATTCTGGTGCTGCTGCATGCCATGACGTGAATATCACATCTCTGAGAGTGGGAAAGTCTCGTAGTAAAATTAAAAATGCCCTCCAGAGTTCATTTTTAATTGAAGTTAATTATAAGGTCCAATTAAAAAGGACAAAGGCCAGAGTGAAGCGACTTGTGGATGGTGTTAAGTGAGATTAAGTTGATATGATCATGATTGGTTGCTATAGACAATAACTAAGGTGGTTGGAAAAGCGTTTTTTAAAAAAGATAGGAACAGTATATTTGCGGTATGGTGGACTAGGGATGGGTGGGTGGGTTGCTGTTCTATGTTCGGTGTGTGCGCACATGCATGGGTACTTGTGATGTGCCTGTGTGTTTGTGTAGTCTGTGTTTGTTAGTCTGTAGCATGGGTGCTTGAGCATCATTTTGTGTGGGTCTGTGTATGTGCTTGCCTGTCTGTGTATGTGCTTGCCTGTATGGGTGTGTTCATGTGTGTGTATGTGTGTGTCATGTGTGTGTGTGTGTGTGTGTGTGTGTGTGTGTGTGTGTGTGTGTGTGTGTGTGTGTGTGTGTGTGTGTGTGTGTGTGTGTGTGTGTGTGTGTGTGTGTGTGTAATTGCGCTCCTGTACGTGACACGTGTGGTTAAGTTTGGGAAGGCTCTTATTAAAGTGTTCCTCTCCAGAGTGCTCCTTCCTCACCCTGGAGGTGCTCTAGATTTACAGCAGTGTGTGTAAGAATTACTGCAGTCGGAGGGGCACCAAATTACCCCTGACTTTGTCTCTATTTCAGCCACGAGGGTCAAAGCTTTTCCCAGAGTCTTAATAAAACTGGTGCGATTGATGACCACTTTGTGAACACCAACCGACAAAGCACTGGTAAAAGACGAATTTGGGCAACAATGCCTCATTTATTCAATATATCTTGAAGTGGTTTTCAGCAAATAATCCAAAATTATAGTCGGAAAAGTTCTCATCTGCGGAATAATGTGTACTTATTTTTTCATGATGAAAAAGAGGCCTATAGCTACCTGTTTTAGGACTATAAAACACTGTTTTGTATGTGCATCGTCAAGCATCATGCAGGGATCATCCAGAGCACCACTTCCACATTTGATGGTCCATTGATGGTCCCATGATGGCCCATTGTGGTCCATTTGATGGTCCCATTGATGGCCCCGTGTGTGTCTTCTCAACTAACACATAAGCCCAATTGATACGTTCCTTTTCCAACACAATGCACTGGTGTTCGATGAAGGGTTCTCTTCCCATGATGTTATGATCTGGCCGCTGTGTGGCCGGGAGTCTCAGACGGATACGACCAACCAGAGACCTATTGTCACTTGGCCTCTCCGCATTCCCCCTGGAGACCGCTGTTGCCGGAGGACAACCCTTTGCGGCCTTTGTGTTTTTTTTCTTCCTGTATATGTTGTGTGTGTGCGTGTGTGCGTGTGTCCGTGTGGTGTGTGTGTGTGGTGTGTGTGTGCTGTGTGTGTGTGTGTGTGTTGTGTGTGTGTGTGTGGGTGTCTGTGTGTGTGTATGTGTGTGTGTAAACACGTTAATATATGGATTTGTGGGTTTGTTTGAATGTTTGTGTGTGTCTGTGTATTTGTGTGTGTGTGTGTGTGTGTGTGTGTGTGTGTGTGTGTGTGTGTGTGTGTGTGTGTGTGTGTGTGTGTGTGTGTGTGTGTGTGTATGTATGTGTGTGCCAGTGTGTGTGTGTATTTGTCTAGTATGTGTCAGTGCATCCAACTGCACATACCTACAGTTGTGCCAGGGGTATGTGCTTGTGCATACATAACCATTAAACAAGTGAGTGTGTTGTGTGTGTTGTTGTGTTGTGTGTGTGTGTGTGTGTGTGTGTGTGTGTGTGTGTGTGGGTGTGTGTGTGTGTGTATGTGCTGTTGTGTTGTGTGTGTGTGTTGTGTGTGTTGTGTGTGTGTGTGTGTGTGTGTGGTGTGTTGTGTGTGTGTGTGTGTGTGTGGTGTGTGTGATGTGTGTGTTTTGTTTGTGCCAGTGTGCGCACAAGGGTTGAAGCTATTGATGTTGTCAGTGACTTATTATAAAACACATTCAACGTCAACTCCACTCCTGGACAGACTAATCCAGTAAAAGTAGATTGGTGTGTCGTGGTTTGGTTACCGTTGGGGTTACCACACTATACCACACGCCAAGGCACACAAAAGTGCTATACATTTATAGAAATGAATGCCAAAGAGGGCTAAAAGAGGTGGTTGTTTCCCCTGCTGTGATTAAATGTATACCAGCATTCAAACAACGACTTCAAAAAAAAAGGTTTTTTACACACTATGCGAAGAGGGTCCTCATTACTAGGCTACCGAGACAACAAAGAGTGATTATTCATCCCCTGTTTCAGCTGTGACATTGCTAATGATTCAGAATCTGTGTGTGTGTGTGTTCTGTCAGTCTTTATGTGGATGTGTGTGCTGGGCATTTGCGTCTGTGCCATAATTCAGCACTGCTTTATCAAACATGGCCTGCCAGCAGAGGATGTCGTGTCAGCAGTTATCCCCCTGTCTGGCACAGCCTCAATGAGATTAATAGATTAATGTTGTTGATAAATGCCATTGGGGCCATTGTCTCATTGAAAGTTAAATGTTTCTTCCTGATTTGTTTCCCCCCCGAGCTAGCATTGAGAAATCCAAAAATGGCCGACTAGGGGACTAAGGCCGTTTGTGTCTCTTGATTACACACCAACACAACAGTGGTGCTAACGGCTGTAGTGCTCGATGACCCTTCTCAACAGCTCCAGCCCAATAAGCCATTTAGCAGCCGCTCCAGCAGCTTGTGTTATGTTAGCGCTCCCTTGGACCAACCATCTTAAGTACTGGGTGGTGGCTCTGTGCAGCGGGCGGTGAGGTGCTTGCCAGGGTGTGCCCGTGGCTCGGCCGGCCCCATGCCAGCAGGCTGACTCAGGTCATTGCCAGGTCACCCCAGGGGAGGAAGCGTCCAGCCTAGAAGCTTCCCCATCCAGTGTCACGGCCCAGCTCAGGAGGACTAGCCATGGCCAGAAAACAAACACAAACCATACCAACATAGGGTTAGGGTTGTGTCTAACCGATACAAAATGACAAAGCGTACAGACTTACAATGAGGTGCTGGGTGTGGGTAGGTGCATGATGGCGTTTGATGTGGTTGGTGGTGTGATGTGTGTCGTGTGGTGTGTGTGTGTGTTGTGTTGTGTGTGTGTGTGTATGTGTGTGTGTGTGTCGGTGTGGGTGTGTGTGTGTGTGTGTGTGTGTGTTGGTGGTGTGTGTGTGTGTGTGTGTGTTGGTGTGTGGTGTGTGTGTGTGTGCGCATCTTAGCATGTGGCGGGTGTGTTTGTGAAGCTAACTAAACAGTGGAAAAATGCTGGCTCTTGGAGGATTCTGCTCAGGGGCTCCTCGGTGCAGTGATTGCACAGCTGCTGCTTTGACTCCAAGGAACCAAGAGAGAGAGAGAGAGAGAGAGAGAGAGAGAGAGAGAGAGAGAGAGAGAGAGAGAGAGAGAGAGAGAGAGAGAGAGAGAGAGAGAGAGAGAGACGAGCGAGAGAGAATGAGAGAGAGAGAGAGAGAGAGAGAGGGAGAGAGAGAGAGAGAGAGCGAGATGATGAATAGATGAGAAGAAGAGAGAGAGAGAGAGAGAGAGAGAGAGAGAGAGAGAGAGAGAGAGAGGGAGAGAGAGAGAGAGAGAGAGAGAGAGAGGGAGAGGGAGAGAGAGAGAGAGAGAGAGAGAGAGAGAGAGAGAGAGAGAGAGAGAGAGAGAGAGAGAGAGACAGTCAGGCCCTGCAGACCGACCAGGGGGGCGCCGTCGCAACGCCCTGTTTACAGGAAATGCTGGACAAGGGGTGTGGGAAGGGGGAAAGGTGGGGACAGATGAGGAGGGGTGGGGTGTGTGGAGTTACCACTGCAATTCAGTAGGAAGTCTCCAGATGGAAGCGGTGGAGCTAAGGTGAAACCTGACATGGAGATTGGGACAAAAGGTCATGGCTGAGACAAGTGGCCGGTGTTGCTGGGAGGGGGGGGGGGGGTTGAGTCGCCATTCCCGCCATGAGGGTGACTTTATCGGAAAGAATTGTCAAGTGAGTATTCAAAGCATACCATGATAGTATAAGCAGTAGAGCGGCTACGGGACCACCACCACCACATTGGTGGTGTGAGCATGAAATACCAACTCCTACGATAACACACACGCCAACTGGTACCACAGTCTGGAGAGGAGGCCGACCAGGCTAATGAAGCTCCACAGCTCTTCTTATCTCCGAGGATCGGATCATTACAAGACGAGAATAGATGCCAAATATATCATTTTACACTCAATGTTTAGCTCAGTTAAATTGGACATAACAAGCGTAATGGAATTGGCAGGGAAACACACGGCATGTACGTGGTATGGGACTCATTGCACCTGTCTGGGAATGTGACACACTAGATTTAATTTGGTGCTATGAAGGACATTAGGCGGTTTAACTTAGGACATTACCACCGGCTGCCAGAATGTTGTGATGTTTTCGTAATGGTCTTGTTAAAGTGCCTCAAACTGTGCTCATATTTGGAATTTTACAAATGGCACGTCCTAGGTAAAGCACTGGAGCAAGAAAATAACGTTAACACATTGTGTTTGTAAATAAATAAGATAGATTGCAAATGGAGATTTGGCAGCTTGAACAATAAAAGACCCAGATGCCACTTAGTGCCCCTCATGAAATGTATTGTTATCTCCGCAGCGCTGGCTATTAGCTCAGGTTGTCATCCAGTAACAGATACTCTGTTGTTGTCATACGCTTCTTGAGGTGGCCAATTGCTGGTCCGAAGAATAAGTAAAAAGTGTGTTAATTATTCACTTTTAGTGAATTGTAAGAAGTTTACAAGTTCCTCAAATATAATGAGCTAAAACTTAATTTTGTAAGAATTGTTTGCGATAATTAGAATTGTTGTTATGCTCATCTGAATCAGCCTACATATTTTATTGAAACTATTTAATAGCATAGCACAATATTCTATTGCCGCTAACTACATTGTTCAAAAGCCAGTGCAGGGCATCTCTTCAATATTGAAAAATAATAGGAATAATTTATTGAAACCCAAAAACTCAATAGCAATTCCAAAGTAATATCTCAGTGTCAAATTACTCAAGGCTAACGCAGACAAACTAGTTGTGTTAACTTATGAGCAGCCAGATAAATAACGTAGGGCTCGATATTCCAGACAGCGCTAATAAAACGACGCGGTGCGATACAGTTATGAAATCCTATTACTCTATCCCCAGTTTAAACCAGCCTACTCTACTGGCCGTCCAGTCCAAGCCAAGATGACCTGCTCTCTCTGGGGGCAATAGACAACTATGAGTAATGTGCTCTTGGTGCCTCCCTCAGAGCATTGGCCAGTTTGTGTGTGTGTGTGTGTGTGTGTGTGTGTGTGTGTGTGTGTGTGTGTGTGTGTGTGTGTGTGTGTGTGTGTGTGTGTGTGTGTGTGTGTGTGTGTGTGTGTGTGTGTGTGTGTGTGTGTGTGTGTGTGTGTGTGTGCGTGTGTGTGCGTGTGTGTGTGTGTGTTTGTGTTTGTAAGAGAGGGAGAGGGAGATAGACAGAGATACAGAGAGGGAGAAGGGAAAAGAGAGAACAAGATAGATAAAAGAGAGAGTGGGGGGAATGAGAGAGAGCGAGAGAGAGCGAGAGAGGGGGAGAGAGATAGCTGGGCTTCATTAAGGTTGACAGTGTCTGAGGGAAGATTAGGTTCAGCAGGGAACTGTGTTAACCTTTGGGTGTAGAGAGCCGTCTAATAGCCCACTGCGGTCGCCTCCCACCAGGGGGCCATTCAACCCACCAATATTAAACTTCTTTCATGGCATTTAAGAAATCGTGTTAAGTCTGTTTTGCCGAATTCAACAGCAATACACGGAGGATTTTCCTCTTGAAATGTTGAATGTTGATCCACAGGTATAAGGAGATTATAAAGAACACAGCTACACACATAAATAGTATTAAATCAGATTTGTGGGTCAGACGCGGTACCAAGTATTCATAATAATCCTTTCCTGGACAAATTGTGGTTATTGAAAAATGACCCACGCTCACATACGTGTGTACTGAAGAGCAGGGTTGTGTATCTTATGGTCCAATATGTTGTAAACAAATGGATTCTTCCTGAGTTTACAAACGACGATGTTTAAGAAATCTGCAAACGTATCATAATAAAATGGTATGCTTTGTGGGTTTCAATTTCTTCTCAATGTTAGCGTGACGATGCGATACCAGCTACAGGGTATCCGCACGGTTACCTTTATCGTCCCCTGTCAACCCCCTAGTGCCCATGGCTCTCTTTGTGCTTCCATGCTCTTGTGCCATATTCTCTACTCTCTAGTGTTAAATATTTATACCTGCCAAAGCTGCCTGAGCGGTTTTTAACGAATCTGTAATGTGTGTTCTACTCTTTGGCCCCACTCTCGGCAGTGCCTACACAGAGCCCTTCCCCATGAGGCCTATCTCCGCTAGCCTGTCCGCAGACGAAGACCACGGCCGAACGTCAGAGGAGGAAGAGGGTGGCATGGATCAAGGATACGATCGACAAGTAAGACATGAGCCGGCCAATTAGAATCAAGGGAACAAGCAACTTGACTTCAAATCCAGTCCATTCTTATGATTTGAGAATTAAAAATCGTTCATAACTTTATCCTATTTCTACTTTGAGGCAGTTGATTAGGTACTGTGTGTGATACATGTAAGGATATATATCTTAAAATAGATGCAGCCTCCTCACATTGGCAGAATATTTAAGCACCGCAGGCAGACATTTTACAGTGGCCCAGGAATGGACCCCACCCTTCACTGTGCCACAACAATGTCTGCCCCTGGCCGCCATCACGCCACGATACACTTCCTGGTTCTCTTCTCTTTCCAGAGTAAAATTCAAATAGGTAGAAATCACAAGGTAGACAAAAATATATAGAAGAGCAAGAGGTAAGAGGGGATGGAAAAAGAGAGGATGACTTTAAAACAACGGACCAAATAGTGTTTTTGTGTGTTTGTGTGTGTGTGCATTTTTTTCGTCTGTGTGTTTGTGTGTGTTTTTGTCTGTTTGTGTGTTTTTTATCTGTATGTGCGAGCGTACACGTGTGTGTTGACGTTGTAGAGAGAATGTCTAATTAGTCTGAAAAAAACCTCTTTTCATTGAGAGAAATGTCTCATTTGAGGACATGATGACTCATCTGGAATTAATTTGGCATTCCTCACATCCTCAGACAGAAGGAAGAAATAACATTTGAATCATATGTGTTGCGGGGAAACACCCTAAATTGCCTCAAAGTAATGTTTTGGCTGGAGTGTTTTAGGGCCGTGATTAGCCTCTAAATCAGTGCAGGTGTCACCAGCCGACAGATTCTCATCCATAATGCATCTACACTTAAAGGTCCTGTATTTGAGAACACTTTCACACCAAGGCCTGTACAGCTAATGAAATAATCAGTCTTATTCTGACAGTATGAATAAAATATAA
>OLKM01001589.1:15000-24187 GCA_900291075.1 Melanogrammus aeglefinus
AAATCCGGTGTGGAATAATTGTGTTTCAGACTTCGTATGAGGCAAGCTTTACTGTCTAGCAAAGGGCTGGTATTTGTCAGAAGAAGTCAGGGTGTTGTAGGTGGACGTTAGTTGGGAACCCATCCCAGTGTGGACTAACTGGGGTTTTATCTTCACTAACCTCTATTTTTACTCAACACTTCTTTTAATCCTTCTCTGTCCTGCTTTCCTCCATGGGATGGGCCTTTATGCAGCCATCTTGTCAGAAACAACACCCTGGGATGTCATCTGAATTGGTCCCACGTAATACAGAGCAGATTGTCTGGGAATCACCCCTCTAGACCTTGTCTGATATGGTCCCACTCATCCGCATATTGGACCTGGTATCTCCCATCCAGCCCGCTATCATCGCCGTCTTAATGGGAACCGTATGAGCGAATAATGATAAAGATATGGACCATTATGAAGCCCGTGACAGGATATGAACGGAGCCTGCGGATAAGACTCTAGAGATGCAGTCACAATGATTTCTCATTTCCATGCAGCCAATTAACTCATCTGTAGAAACTTCTGTTTATCGAAACTGAATGTCTCTTCAACAGTTTGCAGAACATCTTGGATTTAACTATTTCGCCCGGTTGGCTGTGTTTGGTATGGCATATGTGGTGCGGTTTTGCTCATTATTTTTTATTTTGCAAGCAGTATCTGCCTACATTTTTTGGATTTTTTGACTCCCATGTGTTCCATTTTTTAAACAGATTTCTCAAAATATTGACAAGGTTTGGGCAGTTGATGGGTAATGCTCATCTTCCACCCTGATTCATTTAGTTCTACTTAATGTCAGATTCCACGAGGGAATAACACTGCGTCATATTTGATCTGATCTGCTGGGATGGGCTCAGGCGCACAGGCCAGGTGCCTCTCCATTGATTATAAAAACAACACGACAAGCCTCCAACTGTCTCCCCTCATGAATATTCATCCCCAGCTGCCCCCTGTTCAACCTGCTTCATCTATAGAGAAGAGGAAGTGGGAGAGAGAGAGACATCACTATGTTCTGTTAAACAATGACCTCATCATTATAATGTGTGTATGGCACGCATAAGGGTGATGTTACACCTGCCCTGGTGAAACCATTATAAATGCCTCCGGTATAGTCCATGATAACCTTCATCAGAGTCAATAACGTCTCTGTCTGGATGAAACTCATAGAATGCAGCAGGAGCTGTCTTTCCTCATTGTATCTTTCTTTAGCATTCCTAAACTAGACGCCCTAGGCAGGTCTTGCACATGCACAGTGGCTCATTTATATAAATGTATTCCATCTTCATATCATATTTTGCATTTAACGAAGCATACTGAAACTATTATAGTTTCAGTATGTTTCAGTAAGTTTTAGTAGGTCCAGCGAGGTCACTTTTGCCCCGCTTTCTCCCTAATATATTGAGGAATGAGCGTTCTTTAAACAGTAGTAGTAGTAATAGTAGTATAAGTAATTCCGAATATAACCACGATTTTTTTCACATTTTCACATTTTTTTCTTTTCTGTGAGTCTCTGTCTCCTGATGACTGTCTATCCATCATTCCTGCAGGCTGTATTATAATTGTCAGCCTTGATCATCTTTATCATAATTGCTATACCTTAACTCTCTCCAGTTCTCACCTTTCTCATTCACTTCTAACCTTCGGCTTGTCCTCCATCACTCTCTAACATCTCTCTCTCTCTCTCTCTCTCTCCCTCTCTCTCTCTCTCTCTCTCTCTCTCTCTCTCTCTCTCTCTCTCTCTCTCTCTCTCTCTCTCTCTCTCTCTCTCTCTCTCTCTCTCTCTCTCTCTCTCTCTCTCTCTCTCTCCTCTCTCTCTCTCTCTCTCTCTCTCTCTCTCTCTCTCTCTCTCTCTCTCTCTCTCTCTCTCTCTCTCTCTCTCTCTCTCTCTCTCTCTCTCTCTCTCTCTCTCTCTCTCTCTCTCTCTCTCTCTCTCTCTCTCTCTCTCTCCTCTCTCTCTCTCTCCCACCCCTCACCCCTCTCTGCTGCCGTGGGCTGAGTGCGACGCTACACCATTGCTCTAATCTTATTGTGGATGTGGTGATGACAGTGATGAAGTAGCTATAGACCCTGATCAGATTCCCTGCTGGACCCTTACCGGATTAAACCTTCCTCCCCTCACTTCACCAGGGCTTCTGTACAACGTTCTCAGTACACTGTGTTTGTGTGTGTGTGTGTGTGTGTGTGTGTGTGTGTGTGTGTGTAGGTGTGTGTGTTCATGTGTGCGCATGCGTTTGAGCACGTGTGTGTGTTTGTGTGTGTATTTTTTGCACTTTTTTGCTGTGTGAGTCCATCAAGGTATCCATACATGTGCATAACTTATTGCTTTGGTCATTTATCAGTTAATCTATTTATTTTCATCTGCTTGTGTCCATTTTGGCACATGACAGTTGTGGTTCTGCCTCTTGGAACTCTATATGCTGAATCTCTTTAAAAGGGTTAGCCTTTAAGTGCCCGTTAACATTCACGTCGAGCCCTGCAGTCCACTACCAGTCCTAGCCCCCCCCCCCCCCCCCTCCCTTCCACCCCCTGCATGCTCTCCTTAACGAGCTCAGGAATGGGGGGAGAGGGGCGCGGGGGGGGGGGGGGGGGGCTGTTGAAAGAGCGATGGCCCTGGCGCTCCGTTAAGGCAGTGGGCAATGAGGCAAAAAGAAGCTCATTAGAAGAGTACTGTCTTCTACAACTCCCCAATTAGATCAGCAGTGTGTGAGTGTGAGAGGGAGAGCAGGTGACAAAACCGGCTTGCCCTGACACACCACAATCGAGTGTGTGTGTTTGCATTACCATTGCGCGTGGGTTGTGTGTCTGAGTCTAGGTGTGTGTCGTGTGAAAGAGGAGACCGGGGGGGGGGGGGGTTAGTTTGTGAACATGGTTGTAATCTGCAAGGGATCACACCTCTCTTCCCCACCCCCTCCCTCCCTTCCTCCCTCCCTCCCTCCTTCCCTCCTCACCAAACCAAATCTAACGTCAGCTAATTAGCCTCTCTGCCGCGCGGCAGAACGCCACGTGATCTGCACACGTGTCAATTGGATGTGAATTTACATGCGGCATCTGAGGAGAGGACTGAGTGTGATGACTGGACATAAACGCAGACGCTTGTGATTGCTTGTTGCTGTTGTGCTTGATGGTTTAGTCAGCGACTGACACAGCAATGTTGGTCTGAAAAGCCAAGGAGGTCACAGTCTGCCACTCTGGCTGATTCGTGGATCCCAATGTTGCAGGAGGGAGAGATTGTAAAAAGTACAGAGCCTGTTGAGAAACTGAATGTTAGTTGGAGGCTTCTTTGTTCGAGAGGGCATGGTAGTCGACTCGATGCCTCCTAGTCTCCTAGCGGACCAACCCGCCTGCTTTATTGTTTTTGTTTGTTTGGTTTGTGACTTGATTTGGATAATAACGATGAACAGAGTGTATTACCCCGATCCCTCTCCCCTCTCCCTCACCTCTCTCGTCTCATCAGCAGCTGCTTCCCACCCACCCACAACACAAGTGTGTTTTGTGGGTGATTGGGTGGGTGTTGTGCTTGTTTGTGAATGCGATGTTGGCACTGTGTGGTGTGTGTGTGTGTGTGTGTGTGTGTGTGTGTGTGTGTGTGTGTGTGTGTGTGTGTGTGTGTGTGTGTGTGTGTGTGTGTGTGTGTGTGTGTGTGTGTGTGTGTGTGTGTGTGTGTGTGTGTGTGTGTGTGTGTGTGTGTGTGTGTGTGTGTGTGTGTGTGTGTGTGTGTGTGTGTGTGTGTGTGTGTGTGTGTCGGTGGGTGGGTGGGTGTGTTGAAGGGGCTATAAGGGGGTGTCGATTAGATGAAGTTGCTGTTTCCCGCAGGGTGCTATCTGGCTCTCTAATGAAGGATTCAATTTTATCGGATTAGTGTGTGTGTGTGTGTGTGTGTGTGTGTGTGTGTGTGTGTGTGTGTGTGTGTGTGTGTGTGTGTGTGTGTGTGTGTGTGTGTGTGTGTGTGTGTGTATGTGTGTGTGTGTGTGTGTGTGTGTGTGTGTGCAAGGGAGAGATTGGGTGTGTGTTTGTGTGTATGTGGGCCCTCGCGTGTGCGTGTGCGACTGTGTACGCCCACTCTTCTCCCATCACTCCCCTGCTCGGGGCATAAATACCTGTCAGAGACAATTAGATCCTGATTGATTTTCCAGATCTTTCTTTTATTGTGTGGCCCTCTGTCCTCTGTTCACCTGCACATCGGTGGCCCTGGGGAGCCCGATGGCTCTCCACAAAGACCCTTGAAGGTCATGTTATCTTTCCACTGCCTTTCCATCTCTGACCTTGAATTGGGGAAATCTAAGTAAAGATTGCTCTTTTGCAGGAACAAAGAAAAGATGTGTTTGTGTGTGTGTGTGTGTGTGTGTGTGTGTGTGTGTGTGTGTGTGTGTGTGTGTGTGTGTGTGTGTGTGTGTGTGTGTGTGTGTGTGCGTGTGTGTGTGCGTGTGTGTGTGTGCGTGTGCGGGTGTGTGTAGGATGAAGCTCTGCATTAGTTATGTATAGATGGCTGAGTGCACTTGTTTTTCATGCCCTGCACATAAATGACCAAGAGTGTGTGGATTTGTGTGTGTGTGTGTGTGTGTGTGTGTGTGTGTGTGTGTGTGTGTGTGTGTGTGTGTGTGTGTGTGTGTGTGTGTGTGTGTGTGTGTGTGTGTGTGTGTGTGTGTGTGTGTGTGTGTGTGTGTGTGTGTGTGTGTGTGTGTGTGTGTGTTGTGTGTGTGTTGTGTGTGTGTGTGTGTGTGTGTGTGTGTGTGTCTTCTCAGACTGAAAGCCAAGAAGGAGGAGAGGTGCCGTTAAGACACCAGCTCCTGCAGGTTATCGTCAGAGTGCTGCAGTACCGCATGCTCCTCACAGGTAAAACACACACACACACACACACACACACACCTTTAGAAATATGCATCTTTTCTCTTCTCCCTCATTATATGCCTGGTGGACATTTCTGGTGAATGGGATTCATGTTTTATTGATTTTATTGATATTTAACACTGCCGACTTTTCTGCCCACTTAATTTAAATATATCTTTTCTGAACCAATTTCATCTTGGCTCCTGTGTCCTGCAGAGGCCAAGACATTGCTTTGAGACTCGTCATGTGGCCCAGAAAATGATAATTATCGAACCGTTGATGCATTGCTAAATGAATCCCAAAGGAATCATATGCTTTTTCTGCACATGAGTTTCTTATTACCTTGTCAACCTATTCCTGTGTGTGTCTCTCCTCCAGACTACCTGAACAACCTCTCCCCTGATTCTAAAGAATACGAGGACACACAGGGTGAGTAGACTAGAACAATCAAGACCTCTTTTCTTGTCATAGTTATTTAACAGATATAAATAAAAACACCCTGCCAACACACGCCCCTGCAGCTGTTAAATATTTATCAAGGGTTGTTGAGACACGACAGTGCTGATCTATGCGTGTCCGGTCTCTGACTCCATCCGTCCCTCTGTGTTTATTACAGCTGCCTTGGCGATCGTGTCTGAAGTAGCCGACCAGGCCAGTGACAGTCTGAAACATGGGGTGAGTTGTTGTTGATGAAATACAGTCAAGACTATTAAACACGCTCCAGGAAACAGACCAATGCTGAATAGCTTGTGAAGCTGAGGTGTTTCCTGTGTAGAAATCTCTCTCCTACCCTTTCTTTCACTCTCACTCCCTCTTTCTCTCTCGCTCTCTATTGAGAGACCGTAAAGAGAACAAGCCCACTATCCCTCCTTTGTGTTTTTTTCTTGGTCCACTCTTGGCCTCCGAAGCCGGTTGATTAATGCACAGGCACATGAAGATGATGTCATGCAAAAGAGATGTTAAAACGGAGTAGAAGGCTCCCAGGTGCATTCTAACAAAGAACACAGTGTGAGGAGTGGGACAGTGGAGGACACAGTGGAGGACACAGTGGAGGACACAGTGTGAGGACACAGTGTCAGGACACAGTGGAGGACACAGTGGAGGACACAGTGTGAGGACACAGTGGAGGACACAGTGGAGGACACAGTGTCGGGACACAGTGGAGGACACAGTGTGAGGACACAGTGGAGGACACAGTGGAGGACACAGTGTCAGGACACAATGGAGGACACAGTGTCAGGACACAGTGGAGGACACAGTGGAGGACACAGTGGAGGACACAGTGGAGGATACAGTGTGAGGACACAGTGGAGGACACAGTGGAGGACACAGTGTGAGGACACAGTGGAGGACACATGGAGGACACAGTGGAGGACACTGTGTGAGGACACAGTGTAGGACACAGTGGAGGACACAGTTTGAGGACACAGTGTAGGACACAGTGTGAGGACACAGTGGAGGACACAGTGTGAGGACACAGTGGAGGACACAGTGTCAGGACACAGTGTCAGGACACAGTGGAGGACACAGTGTCAGGACACAGTGGAGGACACAGTGGAGGACACAGTGGAGGACACAGTGGAGGATACAGTGTGAGGACACAGTGGAGGACACAGTGTGAGGACACAGTGGAGGACACAGTGGAGGACACAGTGTAGGACACAGTGGAGGACACAGTGTGAGGACACAGTGATGAGACACAGTGTGAGGACACAGTGTGAGGACACCAGTGGAGGAACACAGATGGTGAGAGACCACAAGTGGAGGACACAGTGTGAGGACACAGTGGAGGACACAGTGTGAGGACCATCTATTAAATTTTTGGAATTTAATAGATTTGATTTCCTGTATTCTGGTGCATTTTCGGGATGGCGCCACTACCTATTTACCTACTTTTCATTGCAGATTCATAGCCACATCCTGACTTGCAGAGGCCTGGATAACCACTAAGCTGCATATACAGACCTACTTCATGGCCATGCACACCAGCCATTCTATTTTGACCCATTTTTGTTATTCCTGATAATTGAGAACGAATCATGATCACGTCCGAGTAGCGTCCATTTTTTGTTGAGTCTCGAATGTCTACTTCGAGAATGCAGTAGAATATGGGGACAGGTTTGGCTTCATTTTTTATATATGCTACAAGGCCGAAAAGACTAAATTAATATGTAAACTTACTTGCTCCTTTGCAAGTATGCATTGCTTTGGCGAGTTCAAGTGCTCCACTGCAAAGGGTTGAGAAAGTGCTACATAACTCTCTGCTAGTTAGCGGACCTACTCTCTTCCCTACATGTTAGTTGTGGTGCGGAATCTGCTAAGGGAGGTAGCCTATTTTGATTGATTTGCTGAAGTTGTCCATCATGTGGCGTTACACAAAAAGAAAAGCGATACCATTGGCCTGGGCCACACTGGTGCGACCCGAGGGCGAATTTTCTTGCGCCAATGAAAAGCTGTCTCTGCCTGATAGACAGCAAAAAAGTTACACATGCTTACATTGAACTTCAACTTGGCCGGCGCCCCTGACTTGGAGGAGGGCCTTTAATATCGAATTACCAATAACTAGCCTTAGCAAATCAATGGCGTTCGACGCATTTAAATGGTTGCTGGTCAGTGCCAAGTAATATCACACAATTAATGAGGATAAACGCTAATGTATTTTTTTGATTTATTTCGTAAAAGATAATAGTTATTAAATAGTTTGGCGGATATATTCAAGTGAATATTTCACGGAGGGGCGGCGCCCTTACGCCCCCTATTGACCAACTGCCACTGGTGAGGACACAGTGGAGGACACAGTGTGAGGACACAGTGGAGGACACAGTGTGAGGACCCAGTGGAAGACACAGTGGAGGACACAGTGGAGGACACAGTGGAGGACACAGTGTGAGGACACAGTGGAGGACACAGTGGAGGACACAGTGTGAGGACACAGTGGAGGACACATGTGGAGGACACAGTGTGAGGACACAGTGGAGGACACAGTGGAGGACACAGTGGAGGACACAGTGTGAGGACACAGTGGAGGACACAGTGGAGGACACAGTGGAGGGCACAGTGGAGGACACAGTGTGAGGACACAGTGTGAGGACACAGTGGAGGACACAGTGGAGGACACAGTGTGAGGACACAGTGGAGGACGCAGTGTGAGGACACAGTGGAGGACACAGTGGAGGACACAGTGGAGGACGCAGTGTGAGGACACAGTGTGTGAGGAGGCAGTGTGAAGAACAGTGGAGGACACAGTGGAGGACACAGTGTGAGGACACAGTGGAGGACACAGTGGAGGACGCAGTGTGAGGACACAGTGTGTGAGGAGGCAGTGTGAGCAATGAAGCAGTTTTCGCTCTTTCTTTGCAAATCCAGTCCTGCTTTACACATCACACACACACCACACACCACAATCACACGCCGCATATCACAAACACACACCTCGCCAAGATCCCCCCCACAGCCATCTCACTGTCAAAGACCCGCTGCTCTCCTCTGTCTCACTAGAGGTGTCTCAGCTGTCTATCACATGGCTGTCTCTCATGTGGCACTCACAAACACACACACACACACACGCAAATAGACACACACGCATGCATACACACAACCAAACGCACAGAAAAAAAACTGGGGAAATAACAGTGGAAACCAAGCATGTCTCTATAATAGCAGCCCTTCCCCCTCCAAAACACACACACGCTCACAAACACACACACACCACACACACACACACACACACACACACACACACAACACACACACACAAACACATAACACCACAAACACGCACACACACACAACACACACACACACACACACACACATGCACACACACACACCACACACACGACAACAGCAACACAGGCACACACACCACACACAGACACACACAGACCACACACATATCGGTTTGCGCAGGATCAAACCTCTTTCCGTCCCGGCTCCCTTTCATTCACAAACAAACCAGGGACAGTTTCTTTCATCTCTCTCTCTCATCTGTCCATCAGACCACCGCCCCTCCCACCTCTTCTCCATGTAGCTCTTATTCCCTCTACAACTAGGTCTCATCTCTGCTCTGTCTCCTGTGCCACTGTCTCGCCCTCTGTCCCGCTCTCCCGTTCTCTCCCCGTGCAATTAAATCCAGAAATAGCTTTTATTGCTGCGAAAATAAACATTAACATTGCCATAAACAGTTAATTAAACAGAGGAAAATGATATCGAAAGGTAAGATATTTGATCAACTATACATAGTACAGAACAAACAAAATTGGTAATCGGGAGTGAATCAGTGTTGTGGTGTGTCAAACAAATTATGCTTGAACTGGACCACAGAAAAGAGTCTTGA
>OLKM01001589.1:29357-49357 GCA_900291075.1 Melanogrammus aeglefinus
GGCTGTCCTCTCATGTGGCACTCACAAACACACACACACACACACGCAAATAGACACACAGCAACTTACACGTGCATGCATACACAACCCAAACGCAACAGAAAAAACCTGGGAAATAACAGTGGAAACAAAGCATGTCTCTATAATAGCAGCCCTTCCCCCTCCAAAACACACACACGCTCACAAACACACACACACACACACACCAATGTGCACCCAGCACACACACACACACACACCCATCACACACACACACACACACACACACACACACACACACACACACACACACACACACACACACACACACACACACACACACACACACACACACACACACACAGACACACACAGACACACACATTCGGTTTGCAGGATCAAACCTCTTTCCGTCCCGGCTCCCTTTCATTCACAAACAAACAGGGACAGTTTCTTTCATTCTCTCTCTCTCATCTGTCCATCAGAACCCCCCTCCCACCTCTCTCTCAATGTAGCTCTTATTCCCCTCTACAACTAGGTCTCTCTCTCTCTGTCTCCTGTGCCACTGTCTCGCCCTCTGTCCCTCTCTCCCTCTCTCTCCCCCGTGCAATTAAATCCAAAATAGCTTTATTGGCATGGAAAATAAACATTAACATTGCCATAACAGTTAATTAAACAGAGGAAAAATGATATCGAAAGGTAAGATATTGATCAACTATACAAGTACAGAACAAACAAATTGGTAATCCGGGAGTGAATCAGTGTGTGTGTGTCAAACAATATGCTTGAACTGGACCACAGAAAGAGTCTTGACCCTCCATCTCCATAATCATTACTGACTGTACAATGTAGACACACGAAACACAATAATACATCTCTCTCTCTCTCTCTCTCTCTCTCTCTCTCTCTCTCTCTCTCTCTCTCTCTCTCTCTCTCTCTCTCTCTCTCTCTCTCTCTCTCTCTCTCTCTCCCCCCCCAGGAGAACCTTCTGAGACTGGTGCACATCGAGTACAGTGTCCGAGGCAAACGGGACCTGCTGAAGGCAGGCCGGGTGAGTGCTGCCGGGATGTGCCTGCTCAACCTCTGGGCATCCTGTTACCGCTATCAGTAGAAATAATGACACACGGAAACACAGCAGGAATCTCTTTATTAAATATAAGCCTAAATCCTTTTCTTAATTGCTCCATCATATAATAAAAAGAAAACCTGTGTTTGAGAGCTGACCAGACGATACATCTGTTTGTGGTTCTGTTCCCAGTGGGTTTGAGCTGACTTTTCCCCTCGTCGTCGCTCTGTCTTTTCTTCTGCTCTCAGGTCTTTGTCAAAGAGGGCACCCTCATGAAAGTGTCCAGGAAATGCAGGCAGCCCAGACACCTGTTTCTGGTAAATAAATCTTTCCATGTCTTTCTGCCATGCTAAGGTATGGTCAGAAAGTGCTGAACAGAGAGGGCCACATCACTGTAGTTATGCCATTGTACTGTCAGCTGTTTGAAACATCGCAATACCCTGGCAAGGACTTTGGCGTGGCACTGGAAATCCGCTTCCAACTTTCCAACAACAATGAGAACACAGATACACCTAGGTTCATGTGTGTGTGTGTGTGTGTGTGTGTGTGTGTGTGTGTGTGTGTGTGTGTGTGTGTGTGTGTGTGTGTGTGTGTGTGTGTGTGTGTGTGTGTGTGTGTGTGTGTGTGTGTGTGTGTGTGTGTGTGTGTGTGTCTGTGAGTGTGTGTGTGTGTTTGTCTGGGGAGGTTTGGGGGGGTGGTGGTCAGGCTCCTGGGATAGGCGGGGTCTGCTGATGGAGGCCAAGGCCTGGAACGTGGAGAGGACACACCCCAGCGAAGTTTTTTTCCAGGGCCCCCTCCCTAACCCCTCTTCTCCCCCCTTCCCCCCTCTCCCCCTCCACACCCAGCGAGTCAGGGCCCTCCTACCCCTCTTCCCCTTCCTCCCCCTCCTCTCACACTCCCTTCCCCTCCTCATCCCTCCTTTCCCACTCATCCCCCTCCTCTTCTCTCCCTCCTCTCCCGTCCCCCGGCCACCACTCCCCCTCCTCCCTCTCGTCCCCCTCCTCTCCCCTCCACCCCTGCCAGGACTTGTTTTCCAGGGCCTCACTTCCTGTCCAGGATGTTTGGGGGGGGGTCACTTCCTGTGTACTGGGAGGGGACTGACAGCACCGTGAAGGCCAGACACCCTGAAGAATGCAGAGAGGAGGGGCTGGTAGCGCTGGTGGTAGTGTGTGTGTGTGTGTGTGTGTGTGTGTGTGTGTGTGTGTGTGTGTGTGTGTGTGTGTGTGTGTGTGTGTGTGTGTGTGTGTGTGTGTGTGTGTGTGTGTGTGTGTGTGTGTGTGTGTGTGTGTGTGTGTGTGTGTGTGTGTGTGTGTGTGTGTGTGTGCCTGTGTGTGTGTGTGTGTGTGTGTGTGTGTGTGTGTGTGTGTGTCTGTGTGTGTGTCTGTGTGTGTGTCTGTGAGTGTGTGTGTGTGTTTGTCTGGGGAGGTTTGGGGGGGTGGTGGTCAGGCTCCTGGGATAGGCGGGGTCTGCTGATGGAGGCCAAGGCCTGGAACGTGGAGAGGAGTACCACACCCAGCGAGTCAGGGCCCTCCTACCCCTCTTCTCCCCTTCTCTCCCCTCCTCTTCGACCCTTCCCCTTCCTCCCCCTCCTCTCACACTCCCTGTCCCCCGGCCACCACTCCCCCTCCTCCCTCTCGTCCCCCTCCTCTCCCCTCCACCCCTGCCAGGACTTGTTTTCCAGGGCCTCACTTCCTGTCCAGGATGTTTGGGGGGGGGTCACTTCCTGTGTACTGGGAGGGGACTGACAGCACCGTGAAGGCCAGACACCCTGAAGAATGCAGAGAGGAGGGGCTGGTAGCGCTGGTGGTAGTGTGTGTGTGTGTGTGTATCGTCATACAATTGGTGGTACAAAGCTTTTTTTTCGCTCTTTCATTTGTCCTTCGTTTATAAATACAAACCTCCCTGGACGACAAAGGGACTAAAAGATGGATGTTTCTCCCAGTGTCGTTTAGGGCTTTACTGCCGCTTTCTCCCTGGTGGTGGACGGGGGGGTTAGCTGTAATCTATGGGCCTTTAAAGACGGGCGAATCCAAACAGAGGTGATGATGAAAGCCATCACTCAACCTTTATGGCAGTGAGAGTAAGAGCTGTAGCAGCAAAGGCTGTAACCTTAACACCATGTCTTCCAACACCAGTCAGAGCCCCGCTGCCCCTGGGTGAAATAATATGGAGAATATAAAGAAGAGAGAGTGGAGAGCCCAGATATCATAGGGTCATGAGAAGGAGATGGAAGATCAAGGAGGTCGGCTGCATGTGTGCAGTCTACGTGGACGATTATTTTGTGGCCTCGGACACACAGATGTTGAAACATCCTCCTTGAATTGTTTTTGCTTTAATTCAAGCGTGATGCTGTAGCACTGCATTTATCAAATCTCTGGCTTCATCTGCATGAATGGTCTGGCTGGATGTTCTTTTTGTTGTTGTTTTTTTCGTACATTTCCACTGGATGCTTGGGATTTTCTAACAGGAGACCCCAAATTTCCTGTAGGCCTAAATAGTAGGAAATGTGTGACCCTGCAGTGGACTGCTTTCCTCGTTCAGAGTCTGCCTTGTGCCCAACATACGCTGGACCAGATCCCAGGCTGCATCCCTCATCTTTAATTAGTGGTTGAAAACTACAGAATCTCGGATGGATGGATTCATCTGGGATTGGTTCTTTCTGTGGTTTCTTTCTGGCCGAGTGCTGTGCCAGAGTTCCCCAGCGTGGTGGCCGCAGTTCAGTCGCCTGCCTGACCCCCACAGCCTTGTCCCCAAGTCTGGTGTAACCCTCAGCCAGCCTGTCACGGCCACTGTGTATGTTTGGTGTGGTGGCGGGTGTTTAAGGAGAGGCCCGGGTCCACCCAGGCATGGTTCTCACGGTGAAGAGAATGGCAGCGCGGTGTGGCCTGGGAAGGGGCTGTGAGAGCCGCCTGTTCGATGGGGCCCGCAGCGCTAGAAGCCTGGAGAGCAGGATGGAGAGCTCCTGGATCCTGCCCCCGCAAGGCTTCAGCGGATGTTTACTGCACGCATGAGGTGTGACCCATGATGTCAGCCCCGTTTGTCCCGCTCAAAATAAAATAACTCCTGGAACACAATGGACTTTAAATGGGTTTTGTTTTTATGAGAAGGAAGACCATAATAGTATAGGTGGGGAAAAAGTCAATAAACTGGCAGTTTTCTTTCTGCTTGAATGCATACGTTTATTGCCTTTTTACAGGGGTAAAGGGTGCTTGAATGGTAGCGCATTGGTGTGTGAACTGTTGAAAGGAAAGGAAATGCAAGTGTTTGGGTTGAACCAGAGAGTCCCTGGTGAGCCGTGTGCAGCAGGGTGGTCTTTCCTTGAGTAATGCTGCATCCTTGTGGTCACGGTGCGGTATGTATTATGTCTGTAGGCGTTATTACAGTATAGTTTTGTTTCATTGATTGATTGTGCGGTCCGACACACAACACTGATAATATAGTGTGGAAATTCTTGTTTGATTTGTTTGTTTGTGTTCCTTCCACCTCAGATGAACGACATGATGCTCTACACCTACCCACAGCAGGACGGGAAATACAGGCTGAAGAACACCCTCTCTCTCTCTGGGATGAAGGTGCCGCATAGATGCCATGTCTCTGTTAATGACCTATGTGTTTTCTAAGGACTGTTGACGTTGAGGCCTCCATGTCCCTCTCTGCCCAGGTGAGCAAGCCCGTCCTGGACCAGGTCCTCAACTGTCTCCGCATCGAGGTCTCGGACATCACCATCATCCTGTCCGCCAGGTGAGAGTCTGGCCAGCACACCAGTACAGCAGGAACTGTACTCGTGGCATGTTGATGGAGGAGCTTTTTAAATCAATGATGGAGGATTTTGAAGCTGATTCTTCATTGTTTTAAACTTCCCATATGAGGGTTATGTTAATTTGTGCTTTTGTTACACATTTATAAAGAAGAAGAATAAAGAAGAAGTGATTTAAATGTGACTTTCTTGTTAAATAAAGGTTCAATAACTGAATACTGTTTTGTTCATTATGATTCAGATTCAGATTTTGAATGATTTCGAACAAGACTTTAAACATCAAAATCACAAAATCTAAATGTTGCCTCACAAGGCTCTTATGGGCCTTCAAAGTCCCGGATGTTTGAGCGAACAGCCAGTGAGCAGAGTGTGTGTGTCTGTTTCCAGCTCTGTGGGCGAGAGAGAGGACTGGTTCCACACCTTGAGCAGAGCTATTGCCGACCATGCAGCAGGACTCTGTACGTTTGGTGGACCCTGCAGTGAGGTAATCAATACTTAAATAACTGCTGCAAAAGGGTCACACACGTCTGAGTCATACGATGGATGTTATACACCCTTCCACATAGCCAGAGGTGGAACTTCCAGTAAAAAAGAAAACCTGTATTTCAAGTTTACCTTTTTTTTTTTTCTTTTCTTTTCTATTAGATTAATATAGACGCACACCTGAAGGAGTGCAGTAAACACAACTTTGACAGGAGTTAAACATTTCATCCTTGCGTGTGTGTGTCTGCGTGCGTGTACGTGCGCATGTGTGTGTGTGTATGCTTGTGTATGTGCGTCTGTGTGTGTGTGTGTGTGCCCCGTAGGCCCGTGAGAAGCTGTGGATGGCCCTGGGCGTGTGCTCCGGTGCGTGTGTGTTCAGGGAGGGCAACGCAACATCTAGAAGCGTGTGCTATTGTTCTTGCGTGTAATCAACACGTCTCATAGCGTCTTACAGTGTTAATATAAGTTGAGTTATGTAGACGGACAGCCTGTTTGATGCGTAGTAATCCAATCTGACAGGGTCTTTCCAAAGAATTTCATCCGATCAAATTGTAAATTCAATCCATCTCTGCATAAGCAAGAAAAGTTTGATTTCTTATTTTACAATAAAAAATGTAATATCAAAATGTACTATTAATAATGTATACAATCGTCATACAATTGGTGGTACAAAGCTTTTTTTTCGCTCTTTCATTTGTCCTTCGTTTATAAATACAAACCTCCCTGGACGACAAAGGGACT
Source organism: Melanogrammus aeglefinus (assembly GCA_900291075.1). Classification (NCBI taxonomy): domain Eukaryota; kingdom Metazoa; phylum Chordata; class Actinopteri; order Gadiformes; family Gadidae; genus Melanogrammus; species Melanogrammus aeglefinus. The sequence goes on from OLKM01001589.1 coordinate 35,384, forward strand.
AAGAGATGGATGCTGGTGCCCGTGTCCCACGTGATGATGTGCATGAACTGCACCTCCGACTTCAGCCTGACGCTCAGACGGCACCACTGCAACGCCTGTGGGAAGGTGGGCCCCGCGTGACCACGGCAGGACACGGCACCAAGCATGACCACAGACAGGATCACAGACATGACCACAGACATGACCACAGACAGGATCACAGACATGACCACAGACATGATCACAGACATGACCACAGACAGGATCACAGACATGACCACAGACATGACCACAGACAGAATCACAGACATGACCACAGACAGGATCACAGACATGACCACAGACATGACCACAGACAGGATCACAGACATGACCACAGACAGGATCACAGACATGACCACAGACATGACCACAGACAGGATCACAGACATGACCACAGACAGGATCACAGATGACCACAGACATGACGCACCAGACAGACCAAGATTCACGAACACAGGGACAGAATTACTGCCCGTAACCACGAGATGATGTCCACAGACTGGACCACAGACATGACCACAGACATGATCCACAGACATGTGACCACAGACAGGATCACAGAACAGGTGGACCCGACGTGACCACGGCAGGACACGGCACCAAGCATGACCACAGACAGGATCACAGACATGACCACAGACATGACCACAGACAGGATCACAGACATGACCACAGACATGACCACAGACATGACCACAGACATGACCACAGACAGGATCACAGACATGACCACAGACATGATCACAGACAGGATCACAGACATGACCACAGACATGATCACAGACAGGATCACAGACATGACCACAGACATGACCACAGACATGACCACAGACAGGATCACAGACATGACCACAGACATGATCACAGACATGACCACAGACAGGATCACAGACAGGATCACAGACATGATCACAGACAGGATCACAGACATGATCACAGACAGGATCACAGACAGGATCACAGACAGGATCACAGACATGACCACAGACATGACCACAGACAGGATCACAGACATGATCACAGACATGACCACAGACATGACCACAGACAGGATCACAGACATGATCACAGACAGGATCACAGACAGGATCACAGACATGATCACAGACATGACCACAGGCTTTTTCTCAAACTTGACTTGACTTGATCACCGACTTGACACGCATGATCACAAACATGACTCACAACCAAAACCCAAACAAAGTCGTGATTGGGATCTGTTTAGCTGCTGAATGTTTGTTTTCAAGTGAACAAACATGACTCGTATGACTCATGTTTGATTGGCAGTTTGACGTCTATAATATGTGTCAAGGGTAAATCTAAAGAGGATGACGCCAAGCCGAACTTTCCACCCTTGTGTTGTTCTGATTTGTCAAGCAACAACAACAACAACAACAATCGCAGTATGAATGTTAAAGAGAATACCTGTAGCACCTAGTACGGTGGGAGCATCCCTACTGCTTATAGTATCATCTATTTCAATTTGACATCGTAAATATCTTAAGAGAGCTATTATTTGAATGTACCCTGCTTTATTCTTTATTTGGTGGGAGAGGCTCTACTGCGTTTGGAATATTTTCTGATGTTGTCATCTCTTTTGTTGCTCCCTTGCATATGTTATGTGCAGGTGGTGTGTCGCTCTTGTTCCAGGAATAGATACCCACTGAAGTACCTCAAAGACCGGGTGGCTAAAGTGTGTGACCACTGCTATGCCGAGCTCAGGAAAAGAGGTAGTGTAGCTTCCTGCTGTATTTTCGAGTTCTCGTGTGATTCAGAAGATCTAAGATGTATCTCTGATATGTCTTTAATTGTTTTGTGTGTGTTTCTGTGTGTGTGTGTGTGTCTGTGTGTTTCTGTGTGTGTGTGTGTGTGTGTGTGTGTGTGTGTGTGTGTGTGTGTGTGTGTGTGTGTGGTGTGTGTGTGTGTGGTGTGTGTGGTGTGTGTGTGTGTGTGTGTGTGGTGTGTGTGTGTGTGTGTGTGTGTGTGTGTGTGTGTGTGTGTGTGTGTGTGTGTGTGTGTGTTTGCGTGCGGGCGTGCGTGCGTGGTCTCCTCTCAAGGGGGCAGTGTGTCTGGGGCATGTGGTAATGCCAGCCCTCCCATGCAGCGGGCCAGCCGACCCCTCTCTGCTGTGTTCCAGAGCCTGCAGCCCCCCAGTCTGTGGAGGAGCAGGAAGAGTAGCTCCCCTCTCAACCAGGTAGAACCCAGGGATGGATGGTAGACCCCTACTGCTGAACACAGGGATGTATGATATAGACCCCTACTGCTGAACACAGGGATGTATGATGATAGACCCCTACTGCTGAACACAGGGATGTATGATAGACCCCTACTGCTGAACACAGGGATGTATGATGATAGACCCCTACTGCTGAACACAGGGATGTATGATAGACCCCTACTGCTGAACACAGGGATGTATGATGATAGACCCCTACTGCTGAACACAGGGATGTATGATGATAGACCCCTACTGCTGAACACAGGGATGGATGGTAGACCCCTACTGCTGAACACAGGGATGTATGATAGACCCCTACTGCTGAACACAGGGATGTATGATAGACCCTACTGCTGAACACAGGGATGTATGATAGACCCCTACTGCTGAACACAGGGAGGTATGATCATAGACCCCTACTGCTGAACACAGGGATGTATGATGATAGACCCCTACTGCTGAACACAGGGATGTATGATAGACCCCTACTGCTGAACACAGGGATGTATGATAGACCCCTACTGCTGAACACAGGGATGTATGATGATAGACCCCTACTGCTGAACACAGGGATGTATGATAGACCCCTACTGCTGAGCACAGGGATGTATGATAGACCCCTACTGCTGAACACAGGGATGTATGGTAGTACCAATACTTCTGAAACAGGGATGTATTATAGACCCCTACTGCTGAACACAGGGATGTATGATAGACCCCTACTGCTGAACACAGGGATGTATGATGATAGACCCCTACTGCTGAACACAGGGATGTATGATAGACCCCTACTGCTGAGCACAGGGATGTATGATAGACCCCTACTGCTGAACACAGGGATGTATTGTAGTACCAATACTTCTGAAACAGGGATGTATTATAGACCCCCTCCTGTTGAACACAGATGTATGATAGACCCCTACTGCATAATACAGGGTCTGGCCTGGCCAGTCGTTACGTTACGGTATCAATGTCTAATGCTACATGCCAGCTAGGTGGCCTTCATGAGATCCCTCCCGCGTGTTTGAATTGACGCAGGGCTTAACCTTTGACCCTGATGGCTCAAAGAGCAACAGGTGTTCAGCCTCACCCAGCCCCAGTGTCCAATCAGTGTGACTTTGGTCAGGTGAGGCTGTGTAATCCAGCCGTCATCCACACACAGGCACACAGTTATTAATACTGATCTTGGTGTTGAAAAGATATCTGATAATCCAGGGCAGGGGAATCAATCAAGGACGGATCAAGCATGTCTAATGCGTCATCTGAATTGACGCAGGGCTTGTTTGAAGAGCTCTAAAAAACAAAATATGCAATCATTGTACTTGTACCCAGTTGGCATTCATGATGATTGTTTATTTATCTTTTTCATGGAAATACAAGAAGAGATTTTACAACTAGACTTTAAGGAGGATCACCTCTAGAGTGGACACTGTACAGGGAGTTTCACCTTTAATAATTTCACAAATATCATCTTTATTTACTATCATAACAAACCAACAAAGCATAAGCACAAGACACTTCATACCTACATATGTTAGAGATTGGTGAAGTGATTCTTCAGGATGGTGGAATGTGACCTAATGAGATGGTAGCGTTGTTATTAAATGCTCACCTGAAGCCTTCCGACATGGGTCATGAGTTAGCATCCTCAACCAGAGAGGAGATACATAAACTTGACAATTAAGTCCCTGTTTGCTGATTATTCCTTCATTGACCTTGTGTATACATCCCTCTGTGTGTGGCCGTGTCCCGCGTCGACCACCAGGTGTCGCTGGGGGCCGAGGGCTCTACGATTAGTGGCAGCCTGCAGCGCAGGAAGAAGAGCAAGCGGAAGTGGAAGAGGCTGTGGTTCCTCCTGAAAGACAAGGTGCTCTACACCTTCACAAGCCCGGAGGTGAGGGGGCACCGTGTCTCCACACCAGCCCCGACACACACACACACGCATCAACTCACTCACTCACTCATTCACACATGCACACACACACGCACAAACGCACGCATTCACACGCCCTCAGTCACTCACACAGGCACACACGCTCACCCACCCACACACATACACACACACAGGCACACACACAGACACACCGACACACAAGCCATGCCTGTCCCTTCTCCATATAATCCCATCAACACAATGTGTCTATCTATTGAAACATTGTGTGCGTGAGTGTGTCCACGATGCTCTTTGGCTGCCAAGCAGCCTGGCTCCTCCCTCACTACGAGGGCGCCCCAGCTGTCGCTCAATAAAATCCAGATTGTTTGCAGTCCTGGCTCCTCGGCGGTGAAGCGAGCTCCCCACTGACATCAGAGCAGAAACCCTACACATCTTTAGTCACAGGCTGAAGACTAATCCGTTCAGAATGCATCTTGTCACACAGAAAATAACGACGATAATAAAACGTATTTAGTTACTCTCTCGTGTCAATAATTAAGCAGTTTACATATTTTAAGAATTTAATCTTTTCGCATATTTCTTGCAATTTCTTTGTTATGTCTTCATGGTTGAATACACTTATTGTAAATCGCTTTGGATAAATGTGTCAAATAAATGTAATGTAATGTACTAAAAACAGAACATCCATGCAGTTTCTTTCTTCTTCTTCAGCTATGCTTCCAAAGTTACTTAAATTAGCAAATTAACTTCTGTTTCTTCCGGGCTTTATTTTAGATTATTGAAGAATTATTCTATTCTATTTTGCTTGGAATTCAGTTATATTTTTGGATGCTTCAAAATAGATACAGTCCTTCTCAACAGATAATATGTGATATGTGAATATGTATATGAAGACGCCCGCGTTAGTGAGTGAATTTGCTGATGCTTTGACCTCCTCCCCCAAGGACAAAATAGCATCCGAGAGTCTGCCTCTGCAGGGCCTCACGGTCAAGCTGCCCACGAGGCCGGAGGAAGGGGGCAGCAGCAGCGTCTTCCAGCTGTACCACAAGAAGACACTGTACTACTCCTTCAGAGCAGAGGACCAAAACTCAGCACACAGGTCAGCGCCCGCCGAAGACAGCACCATAGTCGAGACATGTCCCTCCATCTGTCTGTCTGTCTGTCCAGGCTCTCTGTCGGACTGTTTCTGTCTGATTAGTCCGTCTGTTGGAACAAGGATTCATGGTTCTCTTGTCTCTCCCCTGTTACGCAGGTGGGTCAACGCCATCGAGGAGGCCACAATTTTATAGCACCGTCCAGCCAACACATGTCCTGCTGTTCCCCCCTGAGACTGCCCCGACGCAGCCCCCCCCCCCCCCACAACACAGCTACCTGCACCCCCTGACATCCACCTTGACGCGAGGACGTATCTGACAGTTCTGTGGCAGGGCAACCATCCATCGGAGCCCTGTTTACCATCCTGTCGTCTGGTTATTCTGAACAGGCTTTGAGGATCTCAGCCTCGGGGCAGAACTGCCGCATCACCAGTGGATTCACACAAACAAGGGATTTGCCTGGAATCCTTTTTTCTTCCCTTGGCATTAACAACAGCAGGACCTTGACCAGAGCAGCCTCAAAACATCCGATTGGGCGCTGGGTGAAAGTGTCACTGCTATGTTGGCACTGAAGCATACATGCTTCACTGGGTTGGCGAGCTACGCTTCTAACTCAGCAGGAAAACATCTCGGCACAGTTCATTTGTGTCTTCTGACTGATTGCGCTCCTTTTGATACAGAACAAATGCAAATCGATTGGACAAAGTGGGTTCCATTTTCATAATTAAAGGAAAAAGTGAAATTGAATTGCATTTTAATATATGTCAAAGATTTTTGGTATTTTGAATACATATTGTGAAGTATAAAATGCAGATATTAAAGTGCATTATATGACGTACATGTACAGAGATACATTCTGTATAAGGGGCCTATCAATAGAGTGTGTACATTAAGCTTCTTGTGTTGTTTTACTACCAGTATTACTATATTATGCAGTGTTGCTCTCGTGTCCAGACTATCGGAGGTTCTCCAGCATGCGATTTGATTAAATATATTTTATCTCTATTCTGATAGAACAGTATGAAAAAAACAGTTTGTGGTTCAATGTGAAGGTTTTTAGAACTTGTGTACCTACAATTTCAAAGTGCCAATTTACTACTTAAATGAATGCATACCATTTGCCAGGGTAGGAACAAACGTGCCTGATATAATATTGTACTAATTAATCTGTCCACCATCTAAGTACTGTAATGCTATGATTTCCTTAAAGGGACCTCAATAACATTGGCTTTTTAAGCTTTCATTACATGTTTCTACATAATCTCTGAGCTTTGGCCTGTTGCACTCAATTAAGATTAGAATATAGTGCCATGGTAATAGATGCCCTTTACATGATGTATGCTGTACATATATATATTGTACTTATATAGAGCTTGACATTTGTCCTTTTCAATATGTACTGTCGACTGAGCCATGCACTCATTAAGATTAGAATATAGTGCCATGGTAATAGATGCCCTTTACATGATGTATGCTGTACATATATATATTGTACTTATATAGAGCTTGACATTTGTCCTTTTCAATATGTACTGTCGACTGAGCCATCCCTCTTCTCAGTATTCACATACTCCTGTAGTACTGCAGTACTTTGCAGTATTATGATGTCCAAGTTGTGTGACCCCTCTGGAAAGATATTTCCATATATGTGCTTTGGCAACTTTTTTGCTCTATTAAAATATGGCTATAGACACTCTCTCCTACACAAGCCTTTCAATTGCACAATGTTTCTTTTGGATCCTTTTGTTATTTTGGCTTTGCTGTGTTCATTCTCAACCTCAGCCTTTATGTTTTTATGGATAATAGAATTTGTTTGTCAATGTTTATGTGATTATAGATACATACTTACGCTGCCACTGTAGAAAGAGAGAGAGAAATAAACAACCTGATAACAAGCTAGTTGATGGACAGATAGATAAATAGTTATCATCGAATAAAAGAAAAAACACAAATAATACAGTACTACTCCATAATTCACTGGCGGTAAGGAGCCACTACAATATAGTGTCAAATCTGCATCGCTCTATTCGTACTTTATCACTCTGAGTCACTGACCCAGTGGCCAATGCTGGGGCCAAACTTCATGTGACACAATTGGCGCAGTCATCGGTATAGTTTAGAGCCACCTTACATAAAGCCAAAGGTTGCCCGCAGTAACCAAAACAAGGCATTAGCATTTGAAGATAAAGAAACGTCCCAAAACCCCTGACCCATGTCTTTATGTCTGCAATTTTGATGAATCTGCGCCACAGATATACACGAGAGACCGTTTTTGTTGAGTTGTTATTCAGTTAAAGTCCAGTCCAAATTAACAATTGAACTCATAATGACTGCTGATGTCATTATGAACATAATAAAAAAGATACGACCGTGGTCCAGGAAATATGATGTTGGTTTTACAGCTAGAGTTACAAGATACATAACAAGTCTGAAACGGATATAAAGATAGACGGTATGGCAAGTCATTCAGGAGAAATGAATGAGGACAAACGGGAAGGATTGGGGTTGAGCTAGTTCCATGGTCCCCATGGTCCCCTCAGAGGGACTGAGGAGGATCGAGGGAGAGGTAATTAGGAGGTACAGTGTGGAAGATAAAGAGAGGGAGAGAAACGGCAAGAGAAATGAGGATCAGAGGATAAGGATTATTGCCCATGTTACCTGTTACCTGTCCTCCAAATGGCTCGTGGCACATAGGGTCCAAATGTGTTGAAAAGTGTTGAAAAACAAAACCATGATTAATTTAAATCCAACGTGAACGTTTGACTCTTGCTCTAAAAAGACAGCGTAACTGGTCAATTTTTATGTGCACAGTAAATTGCAATTAAAGGTTTGAAACCTTTATGTGCGGTTGCCTGCTTTGCAGAGCCAGCACAACACAACCACCAGACTAAGAAGCCAGAATTTACAGAACTGTGAGACAACAGGGGAATGACTGAAAGAGGATGTGATCATCACACCACTAAATAAAATAGAACAATTACCAAAATGACTGAAATATGCAGTCAGGAGGAATGCTAAACACAGGCTGCTATTTGTCTTTAAAGGCTTCTACACTTCCTTTTTCTCTGATGGAGAAGTGGTTTCTAACAGGGTCAGGGGTTTGCTCGGCTATTATTTCAACGACTGGTTTCATGTTGATGGAAAACACTACCGGAAACACCTGTTAAACTGTGTTTGGTTCCTTTAAGAATTTTTAATGTGGATGGTCAAGTCAGCTCTTTATTAGTTCTTTGTTTACAAGCCCCTGTGACATCATCCGCTATACAACATGTTAGGAAATACTTCCCAAATCCACCAAAGGACAAGAAACAGAGCCAAACAGAGCCTTGACAGGGAACCGTCTGAGGAATACCCTTCCTTCATCCCTGGATAGGAAGGAGAGCCATTAGGGTTGGGCAAAAGCAAACCTCAATTTAATGAATGATTAATCGTTCCAAAACAATCAGTCATAAAAATTGATTGAGCAGAATATGATACATTATGGATAATTTACAGGGTGAAGGTTATTTTAGTGGGTGTGTTTATACACACCTCAGTAGTTCAACTTCAATCCAGTTGAACAGTTACAGACATTGATTACAGAGGCACAATCACATAGAGATAATCTCTCACACACTTTCCACCTCCAAATTTCCCTCACCACCCCCACTACCATGTGAATGGATGTATTGGATGTATAGGTGTATGCTACCTAATGCATCATTGGCCACTAAACCGGTTCGGTTGCTTACAATGTTCAAATTCAGACGTAATTGAAAGCAATGCAAGGACGAATTGTCACGAAGCATAGACAGTGCTTGGGAGGGGAAGAGAAACCAGCTATCGAAAGTCCTTTTGTCCAAACCTCCTATGCGCCCCCTATGCGCTACTGGTGATGATGAGTAGGCCTACGACTCTTATTTGTCTATCTCGGCACAATCCAATACAAAACAAAACAAAACAAAACAAAACAAAACATGTGTGCGTCATGCCCATACTATGTTTGCTGCTATAAATAGACCCAATGTGAGCTGTGACAAATTGCATAAGTTTACTCCGTCCATTCTCTTATAACGTCGGAGCGGGCGGGGAGCGATGAGTCAGCACCATGTGGTTCAGTCTACGGCGCTGGGGCGGGAGGGGCAGGTATGGAATGGAAAGAGGTAGGGGAGGGGTGAGCGGGGTCGGGGTCCACGGGGTGGTTGGATCAAAAAAATTCTCTCTATGGCTCTGGGTTGGATCAGTCAGGACACGTGTGACTGTGAACATGGGAACAGAGCGAACAGCCAATGGGAACAAGCCACAAGAGGTTTCACGCCAAACCTGTTTGACAAGTTCTCTGCTCCCCTGTCTGCGTGTGCGTCTGCGACTCAGCGTGTTCGTGTGCGTCTGCGTGTGCGTGATTCTAAAAAAAAAAAGTTTAGCAAATAGAATGTTATTAAATGGACACTGACTGAAACTGCAACTTCCCTTAATTGGTTTTGCACTCAAACCGAGTTTACAGACTTCAAATTATAGCAGTATAGGACAATAAAAGTATCGTGTAGATGAAAAGCGACAACTTAGATAGCGTCCCGTTCATCTCTGCTGCGGCGGGAATTCACCTGGCCTGACGTCACCGCTTGGCTCGTCCCACCTCTCGAGCCCCACTACACTCGCCTCTGCTCGACTGTAGTGCCAGAGGGGGGGAGAGAGAGAGAGAGAGAAAGAGCGAGAGAAAGACAGCCAGCCACACACACACACACCCCAATACTACGGTGAAGATAAAGACACCCCGAAGCCGTCCGCTGTTAACAGCGTCGCTGCCACTTATTCCTGGTTTCTCCACGGGAAGGTAAGTCTTCTAAACTGTCGCTAGTACAACTTTTCATGATGTAGCCGGACCCGCTGAGAAACTTGTCTCACTTGTATTCTCGGCGTAGGCTGTGCAAGGTGTTCATGCTCCCCGTTTGCCCCGCCGTGCAATCGATGGAAATTATTAAAGTAACCCCTTTGGCGAAATGGTTCAATCTGGACCGTCCACTACTTTCACTCCCGTCACGCGTTCCTCGTTCGGCTTCACGACTTGTTTATGTTTTACAAGTCGCGTCGATACTGGCGCGAACTGTGTTTACGAGTAGATCAACTAGTAACGTTAGGCTGGACTGGAGTAATAAGAGAAGCTTGATGATATTCAAGTTCCACTCTTGAAGTTATGTTTCCGAACAAAGTTGACGATGTGACAAGACGATTAGCATTGTCTGTTTATTGTCAAAGACGATCCAGTGGCCAAAGCTGCAAACACTGGCAGGTCCTAATATAAGCTCCTGTAAACCAATTTTGTCCCTCTGCCAGGATGACCCAGGTTCGCGGGTCTGCACACATTGACACGCTTCCTATTTTTATACCGAATTTGGTGATATTTTTTGATGAGTGGTAATGTATTCGTGTGAATGACTTCACAAGCTCATGGTTGAGGCAAGTGTGTCCGCACTGTGCTGCACAACGGCGAGCGACTGGCTTTGTGTAAAGATTAGCTACATTCTCTTGGTAGAAAACAACAGTCCCTGGCTTTCATGGTTGCTTAGGCAACTGTGACTGTGACGCCTATTTTCAAACGGATAACCTTGAGATGAAGAAAAAGAAAAAACATGGCACATTGAAGTATTGGTTGTGTGATGTACAAAATGTTTTTTTAGGCCTATATAATATTTTTATATCTTAGCATGGACAGAAGTTGTACATGAACAGAAGCACTTCAACCTGTCCTTCTATCTGTCCACCTGCATAGTGTGCTGCTGAAGGTGTGTCAGTTTTCTTTGTTTTGTCATTGAAGAGTCCCCAATGCAGCACTGATCCAGAAGCGCACACACAGACAGAGGAAAAATTATGCAAAGCGTGCGGTGACGACAGTTCACTGCAACACTTCTCTGAAAATTACACACACACACACACACACACACACACACACACACACACACACACACACACACACACACACACACACACACACACACACACACACACACACACACACACACACACACACACACACACACACACACACACACACAATTTGCTTCTCACCGCATCCTACTTTGCTCTGGCTGGCAAGTTGTGTGAAGCCATTATTAACTGAGGTTTGAACTGTGAACGAGGCAGAAAGTGACACCGGTCACCCTTGATGATATGGGGAAAGGACACACACACACACACACACACACACACACACACACACACACACACACACACACACACACACACACACACACACACACACACACACACACACACACACACACACACACACAGACACACACACACAGACACACAGACACACAGACAAAGTAGTGGAATTCGTTCCGCGTTCTTTATAACAGGTTTGAAGATGTGCCAAAAGGGAATAGTGAAAACCGAAGACTTTACTTTTGGTCTAAGATGATTATATTTCACCACTGAATTCTTGGAATAGAAAGGGCAATAAAACTCGATTTACATTAGGGTAGAGCTTTCATTTTGAGCTGGTTTATGCAATATTATCTCTGAACAATGTGTGTTTTATCAAGCATAAGTCTGCATTGTTCAGAGAAAATATCCCTACCACTGTTGGCTGCGATATGATTTCTGAAAAGTATGGATTTTGTAGTGAAATGGAGGAGCAACATGCAGTGGGGATCATTCCACCCTAGCCTAACCTTGAACAAGTAACTCTATCGTTCAGTTTTTCTCTGTGTCTGTCTGTCTGTCTGTCTCTGTGTCTGTCTGTCTGTCTGTCTGCGTGCGTGCGTGCGTGCGTGCGTGCGTGTGTGTGTGTGCGTGCGTGCGTGTGTCTCCCTGTTTCTCGCTCTCACTCTCCAGTAAGCCTTTGTTGTGGCTCTGTCTATGATAAGTAATCTTGGGTGTTTTCCTGCAGACCTTCCTGTAGTTGATCAGCTGTAGGACTGGCGAATAACTGATTGACTGCAATTGGATACTATATATGTAATAGGGATACACATCGCTGCTATCATTTCAGATTAGGCTCATCTCACGTCTGAAATTTTTATTAGTCATTGACATTTTAACATTAGAAATTTGGATTATGAAACTGCTTCATATGATTGAAAACGATAAGCAATAAGTGCGGGCCAGCCCTTATCTACTAATATATTTTGATTAATTGCGGGGGGATTCGCTGTAGCATGTGTGTGTGCTTGTCGACTAAGCAAAAATTTATGTATGGCGCGGCGGGTGAAGAAGGAAGGAGAAACCTACACCTCGAGTCTCTTGATTTTAAGGCCTTTTTGGCAAACACATTCAGCTACGAGTGACTGGCGACTGTCACTGTTTACAATGAGCTATTATGATTTGTTTATTTGTCACTGCACTCTAGTGTTGTACATGAAGATTGTTAGCAAATTATTGTAGTTATAGTATACATGAACCGTGTTAGCAAAGTATTAAGCCCTGAAACTGGTTCGCAAATTGTTATACATGAACGTGGCTAGCAAAGTGTTATACATGAACATTGTTACAAAGTGTTTTATTTAGTAAAGTTGGATCAAGAAATAAGCTGCAGAGTCACGTTGAAGACTACTTTGTTCAAGGTTTTACCATAAACATAAAGCTCCCTTTTTTATTCTGAAAATAAATGTGGAACCCATGAGTCCTGCACCAATCTCTGAGAGGAAACCAAACCACACACACACACACACAAAACCAAATACACGCAACCACACACACCTGCCTATTATCTTTTGAAGCCTATTATCCTATTATGCACAGTGTATGCCTGCGGGTGTAATTGTTGTTGTGTGTTTGATCAGCTGCAGAACGACCTGTTGTCACCATGCACCATGCCTGTTCTTAGGATCTACTATACTGTTCTGTACTTGTACTGTATCTGGTCAGCAACATCACCGTGGCCATTTTGAACACCCTGTACAGCAGAGATTCAATGGATATACTTAAGAAAGTTAATAGAAATTAAGGAAATGAATTTAGACTGAAATTAGAATGAACATTTTATTTTTGCAACAGCACATTGATTAAGTCTGGTGAGCCAGAAAGCCATTGTGGATAATCATGCATTAGAAATGTTGACATACATAATTACCTGGGAACAGGTTGAGTAAGCCCCGACAGGCATGTTGTCTGGCCAGTTCTTTCAGCAGGTCCACGTTCACTGCTCCGTCACCATCACTTGAAGGGTTAGTTGGAGAGGATCACAAAAAATGCAATAAGGTAGTAGTGATGATGGTAGTTTGTGATAGAAGCGAGCGATAGTAGTGAGTGATAGTAGTGAGAGGTTGTAGTGTTGTGGGAAGTGGCGAGCGATAGTGAGTTCTACTAGTGAGTGTTAGTTTTGAACATTAGCGAGTTGTAATAGTAGTACAAACAGAACCTGCTGTGTGTAATACATATTACTCTTGTCATTGTTGCTCATTCTGTGCTTTAGAGAGAGAGAGGGAGAGAGAGAGAGGGAGAGAGAGAGAGAGGGAGAGAGAGAGAGAGAGGGAGAGAGAGAGAGAGAGAGAGAGAAGAGGAAGAAGAGAGAGAGAAGAGAGAGAGAGAGAGAGAGAGGAGAGAGAGAGAGAGACAGGAGAGAGAGAGAGAGAGAGAGAGAGAGAGAGAGAGAGAGAGAGAGAGAGAGAGAGAGAGAGAGAGAGAGAGAGAGAGAGAGAGAGAGAGAATCTGAGATTGTCTGAGTTGTCTGGAAGTTTAATTTGGCCATGTTTCGTTTCAGACTAGTAGGCTCATGATGACACATTTTGATACATTATAAATGTACATTATAAATACAAATAGAT